>JAYJMH010069191.1:0-11291 GCA_036873815.1 Phacellophora camtschatica | reverse complement strand
TTTCTGATTATGTATTATTTATTAGTTATTATTTATTTTATTTATAAAAAACTAAGTGAAATTTACTAAAACACAAGTGCTGATTTTCAAGAAGCCCTCCCATACAAATCATAAATTTACATTATATTATTACATTATATTAAGTTTACAATATAAAGATCACATGATCACAAATGTAAACAAATTTAAATGTAAACAAATTGACTGATGAATGAACTACAAAACATTTTTCTGTTTTGGACTATTATGGTCTGCTGTTTTATAACGATACATAACAATTTAGCGAAATGACTGTAACGATTTTTTTTACTTATGATTTTTGTATTTTTATTTCGTAGATGTTTCTTCAAAGATTTGCGGATAAATTTTCAGCTGGTAAGAATAAAGGAGAACCAGATGGCGGTTTAGGCCAAATAATTGATTTGGAGAAAGGTCGCAGAGAAGGTAGAACATATAGTTTGACAGGAAAAAAGGGCTTTTAAATAATAATTATGACTGCTTATCATTTCTGCTGGTTTTTTTGACGAAAAGTTATGCCACGCAGCAATAACTACAACAATTGCAATAGTCTATAAATGAAGAGACTATATTTATGAAAATGGCGGCAGGCAATATCAGATGGAAATGATACAAATATAAATTACAAAAATCTACAAGAGTCATGAAAATGAAACAAAAATATACAATAATTTTTGTTAAATATTGTATCTGGCAACAAAACTGAATTGTTTGATAATAATGATAATTGATATAAAATCGACGTCGGCGGGACTAATATTTTGATATTATATAAAAATGGACACAAATGATTTGTTTTTTATTTAGATCTAAATATACTTATTCAGTGTGACTCTGATTTTTAGGATTTCAGCAATTGCATGGCCTACATGAATCACCTGTCCACTCACTGTCATCTCGGTCCCCTGCGTTTTCATCGCCTCCTTCTGGTGCAACTTCAGCAGCATCGTTTAATCAACTTTTATCTTTAAGCCCTGCGAATATTTATTCAGGGTCTTCACCAGGTATATATTTATATAATGTGTATATATATTATTCATATATTTATATGTCGCATGATTATATTAATTTATAGTTTTCACTGCCATTGCATATCGTTTGAATTTGTTTTTTGATGCTTTGGCTATAGCTTTCCGATGATAGTGATAAAAATGGCGTTAGATGACGCTTCGATTTGAATCCTCTGCAAGAGCAGATGAAAATTTTTATTTGTATAACCTTATACTTCGGATCAGGAAAGGTAACAACAGAATCTTGAATAGATTTTGAAAGGTAACAACAGAATCTTGAATAGATTTTGAAAGGTAACAACAGAATCTCGAATAGATTTTGAAAGGTAACAACAGAATCTTGAATAGATTTTGAACCCTTTTCTGTTTCTTGAAATTGTTTTTAAAACCCTGCAATCCTGAAAGTAATAGGAGCGGGGTACGTTTGTAGAAAATTAAAACCTGTGTTTCTGCATGCTATTTCTTATTTCAGGTATTATGCAACGCTCCCCTGCTCCTGCGCAGTCAACATCAATTACGTCTCCTGCCTCGTGGCCACACTCTCCGCAAGTTTCACAGGGGTATGATGCATTTAATTTGATTCTTAAAACAACAAACTACTAACAGAAAACATTTATATAAATCATTGTTACTTTTTGTTTTATAATACGGTTTGTTATCATTTTTATAACGAAAGCGTTCTATTTTTAGAGTTGCCCCGGCATCCCTGACTACAGGAGAACAGTCTCGTTCTGGTGCAAGTTCAGCACCAGTTGCCATGTCACTCCAGTTATTTGCTGCCTTAGTAACTCCTACAGAACGGGATTTTCCAAGCAGAAGAACAAAGTATTTCGCATCGTCTCTTGAGAAATTTTTTGATTCTTTGTTTCTCACGAAGCATCTTGTGCGAGTTGTACGGAAAGACGAAACGGTATCAAACAGTTTTATTTTTTTGTTTTTCTATCTTTTGTTTTTCTAATATTCAATTACATTTCCTTTCTTAACAATTTTAACTTTTTTAAATTATTTATGTCAATAAGTTACGATGAATGGTGGAATTGTAGTTGATTACCACCACAGGATAATTTGTATTTGATCTGCGTATGGATTTGTTTACATTTTGAGATCAGCCAATCACGTTACGGAATTTTATCACATGATCATTAACGATGCTTGTTGATTGGTTAATTGAAAACGTAAAAAACGCGACTGTTGAATGAAATAAAAATTCTGCTGTGCTAAGTTGATAATTTATTTCTCCTTATTAAAAAGAAAGCATACCGCGTGTCTCAAAAAAAGGTAACAGCTTTGGCAATTTTAAAAATATTTCTCGGTAGTCAACTTAAAAATTGATACCTAGCTTGTCAATATTTATGCATCAAGAGTCGAGATATTGATTCTGAAAGTTCAAATTTGCCTCCAACCCAAAACCAGAGGTCTAGATTTAGGTCTAAGTTGCGTTTTTAGACCTCCTAAATCATAGACTTTCACGAAACAAATTTGATGGTGCTTGGAAACACACCAGGACAGAAATCCAAAAGCTGAAAATTAAACGCTTATTTATGGATGCAGCCACTGAGAAGTGATTTTTCTTCTTTCGGCATTTTTTTACCGAAAATCTACCGAAATAAAACAGCAATTATAGTTTTCAAAACATTTAGTTATGAACAACTGGTTTTCGAGATTCTTTTTGAAGCCTTTATTCAGAAGTGTTTTCAAAAACAACGTATGTTGTCTGGAACACCGCCGTGATTCAGAAAATCTTACAACAGGATCTTTTAAGAGCGTAGGCCAAATTTAAAGCCTCTGGTTTTGAGTGGTAGGAATTTGGGCCTTTAAATTGTACTATCTCAATTCTCAAACGACCAATATCAACAAACCAGATTTCTATTTTCAAATTATCTATCTAAGATTACTTAAAAAATCTATTTTGACGGATTTGAGGCATATTCTTAGCACTATCCTTAATCAAGCCTGTTACCTTTTTTTGGGACACCCGGTATTTGTCTGAAAAATCTCGAAAATTTGATTTCTTTGTCAATCTTGAAATTTTACTTTTCACTGAGTAATCTTCTGCTTGCTTTATCACAAACGAACTAGCTAATTTTTACTGAATCCTAATGTCTGGGAAGTTCCGTATTAGAATTATATGTATTTCATGTTTTAGCTTCATCTCGATAAATACGATGGAGTTCTTGTTTTTTCTGGAAGTCCAGACGCCGGTTTGCAGTACACAGTTCGTGTCAATACCATGCATCTTGAGACTTTACACCTTACTGTAGCTCCAAAGCAAGCATTTGGTATGCAATTTGTCTTTCACTTTAGAATTTATCTTATCTTTGAAGAATATTGTTTTTATTTGTGTTCTTTCAACCTGTGAATTTATGTGTTTATCTCATTTGTTATCTTGCTTTACCGTAATTATTTGACCAAGTGGTTAAGGTGCTGCGTTTCAAATCGGAACTCTATGAGAGCGTGGGTTTAGGACAAGCTGTCGGTACTTCTAACCCACAAAACCCACAGCCAACTCAGCTCCGTATCCTTTTGAGGTCGGTAAATGAGCACCAGTTATCAGTGAGGTATGTGGTCAAAACTGTCTAGCACGGCCCCAATCTGAAAAGATAGTAGCTGGTGAGAGAAGCTGTAGGTATGTACTTGCTTTACCGTATATCACTGAATAGCGTCCTTCCCCCTCTCCCAATTTTGTCCTTTCCCAATTTTGAGATAAGCGGTTCTCTTGAATAAATTCCTCCTTGAATAAGCCCATCCTGAATTAGCGCCTTTTTGGGATCACTGAAACTAGGCGTTAAGGGTTGTTTTGTTGAAGTTTGAATTTGCCTTTGTTCGAAGTTTGAATTACGATGTGGAAAAGCCAAATCCAGAAATCAGCATTGCACATAACTACGACGATTGTACTAAGCCTAAAGCTCCTCTTTCAATCTGATTTAGAGGATGCTGCACAGCCCTCCAATCTCCTCGATGATTATAATGATGAATTTGATATTTAAAATTACAATAAAGTTTTACTTGTATGTATTTGTTTATTTTCATTTTCACACAAAGACGACGGTATCTATTTTTGTCTTTTAGAAACTTTCTGGATGCAGGATGAATTAAGGATATTAGCGCAATTTTTTGAGGTAAAAATTTCCAGAACTAATTCCTGTATTATTTATACTTTTTCTATTTTTTATCTTTTAACAATATATCGTTTATGTTTTAAAAACTCGATTAGGTTTTCAAAGAGCTTCTAAAAACATTTTCTTACTTATCTCTCCTACCCTGAACAGCGTTAAGCAACATTTTAAACGTGTCAGTTCAGATACAACTTTCTGTTGATTTTAAAATATTTTCACATGATTTATCTCACTCTTGAATCAACCATTTTTTGCTTTTTCTACCCCCCTAAAAAATAAAAACTCACACTGGATTTAGGTGTTGATTGGAACTAAACACGGAGGTAAGAGAGTGAATGGCTAAAACCAGCAAAAATAATAGCAAAAGACATGTTTGTAATATATATTTCCCCATATGCTCAAACAGCATTATTTTCAATTGATATTTTATGCCCCAATTTCAGGTTGTTGTTACTCCATGTAAAGTGAATATTTTAACCGCATTTGCAAGGTTGCTAGGAGCACATCCAAGAATACTAAAAGATGCAATCAAGATAATGAGAATCGAATTGGTGAGTCTAGATTTTGTTGAATTTAAATTGCTCGGAGGAGAGTAAGCCTCAGACATATGAAAATATCATTTTACTTTAAATTTTTCTTGTCTCAGATTATTATACAGCAATGGCAGATTTTGTATTCTTGGTTTTGTATTCTCGCCAATTTCAAAGTGATTAGCCATTGAAGACAAAGCGAATTCTCTCAAGCGGAAAATCAAAACAAACAAAGCCAAATTTCAAAGCATACAAAATGTGGCCTTGTTTATCATACCAAGGGTGGCAATAAGCTGCAACATCAGCTTGATTTGATTTGCCTTGGAAAAATATAAAGATCAGAGTTTATAAGGAAGAGTACATCATTGAAGTGTTTTTTTTGTCTTGCATCCTTTCAGAACTGCACATTGCCTCCTCAAAAATCATTGAAAGTGTCACTGACTGTGAGCTGTTCATATAAAAACTGTCAAAGTGAAGAAGTTTTTTTAAGCCTTGCACTGTGGGAAATTCAAAGAATTCTTAAATTTTTGCATTTCAAACAAATGGAAAAGATTTCCAATATTTCCACTTCTAAATTTGTGTTAATTATAAATACAATTTTTCCTTCAATTTAGCAACCTGATCCAGTTCAAAGATGGTTCATAGAATGGTCATTTATGACTCCTCCAGGAATAGTAGCTTCCATTGCTGCTCCGGGAACCCCTGCGGTGGTGCTGAAGACAAGAAATCATCTATTCTTCGTGAGTATTTTTAGACTCACTACATGAGTTCCCTCGCTCTTTGTTGTTGTTGTTTTCGCTTCAGTCAGTAGTACTAAAATTGGCCTAAGGTTGACTTATATTCTTTCATTGGAAAAGAAGAATGCCGATTTTTCATAGCGTTAGTCTCATCAGTGGAATTATTTCCTAACATCGTTTGTCAAATCTAGCCTCTTTTCCGCTTACAGCTTTTTCCGCAAAAAGGAGGCCAGACTTTACAACGAAAATTGACAAAGCTTTGATCGTTGATGTTATTGGTCATGAAATTAATTCAAATGAATAGTCATGCGGTTTTTGCATAACATTTTTAATAAAGATTTTAAATTTAACAATCTTTGTTTTTGTAACCAAACAATTTTTTAATGCAATAAGGAAAATGTATTTTTCACTAATTAAATATATATATTAAAATGCCGACTTGAGGGAGATTAATCTTTTAATTCGTTAAATTGTGTTGATTTGGCAAAATTTATCCTTGTTTTTGTGATATTTTTGATATGTGATATGTCATTTTACGGCCAAACATTCTTTGTACTGCAAGTATTTATAAATAAGTATGATTTACACAGTTAAAAACTCTGCTTGCCAAAAAAACGTCAAGTTTTAAAAAGATTTCATATTACAGAAAAAGTTAGCTTTGACGTCTATTTTCAAACGAATAATTTACGACATCAGGGAAAAAACTGGGCAATTTACAATCAATGTACAAAACAATGGCTAATATAATTAAAGCAAATTTCCTAAAATTATATGAATCTTTCTTTGCAGTTCCAACTCACAGATGCCACTGATTCGAACAGAAAATTTGTTTTTTCGATCCTTTACGAGTCGAACAAAAATATTGTGATACCAACGGATTTTCCTCATACACCAGGTGCTCCTCAAGAGCCTCCTTCATGGGCAAAATCTGCAAGAGAGGCTTGCAATAGTTTCTTAAAAGAAATTGGAGATAGTATCTCTGATAAAGGTAAGAACTTGAAATTACAAAACTATAAAATCGCACCATGCATCTGCAATATTTTAATGATTACTGTCACTGTTATGAAACTTGTCAGTTGCGATTGAGAGGGAAGTAGCGTGCGTCCCAAAAACTTGTTACAAAGTGTCCCAAAAACGCTTCTTCTGACGAATTATTTTGAAATATCAATCCAAGATATAATCGACGTTTCCAGTTAAAAATCTGCTTGAGATATTAATCTAAAACGTATTCTAAAATATTATTTGACACTTTAACAATTAATATGCTATTTTCCACTATTAATGTTTTGATTGCTGAATTAACTGACTCTGAAACTTAAATTTACGATTAGACCAAAACCAGAGCTTTTACTCAAATCAAAGTTAGATGTGTGCCATAGGCTTGCCAAAGAAATGCACCAAGAAAGAGTCTTTCCAGCCTGAGAGATTATTATTAATATAAATTTGAAAGAGAAAATCTGCTAAAATTAACAAGGCCGATGAAAAATGCTGCTAATTGAAAATAATTGTTAAAAACCTTTTTAACTTAACTTAGGAAAACAATCAGTTTTGGAATCATTTGTGGACACAAATTTTTATCAAAAATTTGAACTTAACATATCAACGTTTAACTCAACTATTAAAGAATATTATAGATTATGTTTTATATTGATACCGTAGATCCCTGCTACCTATCGATAAACTGCAAATTAAGAAACTGAGGCTTAAAATCTTCTGGAGAACAACATAATGATTTGATAAACAATGAGGCTATGCCAAATATCTAATTTCTCAACAGCTGGGATATACTGTATCTCAAGCAGATTTGTAACTATGAGTTACAAGCAGATTTTTATCAACTGCGCAGCAGCGTGGCCAGCCCTGAAAAAGTGGAGGGGGTATTGGGGGAGGGGGAGTTAATTGTCTGCATAGCCAGCTATTATTACATCGTTTTTTAGTTAAGAATAAATGCCGACTTGACGGAGATTGGGTGTGGAGTCAAAAGAATATGTTGTTACACTGTTAAGAAGTTTGTGTGACAGAATAAACACTTGTTGTAAAATTTTCTTAAACGCTGTTAAGAGTGTTAAAGATAAGATTTAGGCTTTACTTCTGATTTCGCACTTTTGTTGAGTCAAATTCAATTGATGTTGAATCATTGGTTGACATTGTGACCAAATTTCTCTTGGATTTAAACATTAAATTTAACTTAGTTTTAATTAATTTGGCAATATTTTCATTTGCGAAATAATCTAATTGAGCATAATAAACCTAAAGAAAAGAAGCGGATTTTAAAGTTTTAGATTCTGTCTTTATGTCTCCGTTCATTTACGTTAAGCCGAGTTTGATTGAATTTGATTTTGATTCGAGTTTAACTCAACACAAGTGTGACTTTTGAAATAAGCATAACTAGGTTCTCATTAAAGAAAAATATATCAAACTTTGCAGCAACAATCCAGTGTGCCCCGTCTCTGAACTGTGTATGGGCGAAGTTATTTTTTGAAACGAAATCTTTCTCTTTAGAGCTGACAACCTATGATTTCTTTCTTGTAGAGTGTCGCCTTTTCCCAACATTACAAGCATTGGTGAACAACTTTGTGTATCATTGATTAATTGATTGACTGATTGTGTGAAGATTGACACATTGGTAACATTGGTTTAACTGGGAAAACACTTAAGGAAACGAAGAAAGAATTTTAGTGAATAACAGGGGCATTTTGTATCATGGTGTTGTGTCGTTTAAGTGTTGTTTACATGAAGACTGGCCAGCTTTCTGACAAAATTTGTATTACTAAAAGTTAATCTGACTCTTTCATTTTTATGTTCGAATTTTAGTTAATTTTCATTTCATTTTCAATGTAGTTCAGCTTAAATTGTATCCGAGGTACAACAGTTAGGCAAGATTTCTCTATGAGGATCTGAAATCTCGTTTGGAACAGCTGGAAAGTGTTTATGTAGACACAGACAAAAGACCTTTTTCGTAATCATGATACCCTAAAACGGTTTTTTGAGATTAGAAAACCCATCATGTGACAAGAACAAACTTCATTGAATAATATGAATGAAATTTGAAAGATTCATGAAATTATTTCATTACATTGATCTATGGTATTTTCTGTGATGTTTAAAATGTCTCTAAAGTGTGTCTCACAAAAAGATATTTTGTGCTTATCTCACCAGATAAATTTAACAACAATTGAGAGAGAGAGTTGACTAAATAAATACAAAATCTGACACTTTTACACAACATTCTTACATCAACCTTTTTTATTTTAAGTTAACTTTTTTTTTAAATGATTTCGTCCTGGGAAGGTTTCTCATATTTTGTAGGTTTTTATGTAGGTTTCTGCTCAACAGTTATCTTGATTCTCAGAATAAAAATAATTTAGCTGTGGTTGTGAAAACATTTATCATTACAATTTAAATCACAAATCTGAATTTAATAGTATAAAACCTTTTAAATTTAATTTCTAATCGTTAAAAAAAATGCAATAAAAACAATTATAAATTTAATAGTCAATTCATCATTTGTCTGAGCCCGTTTTGTAGTTGAAGTCAATTTTTCATGATGTTTTGGTGTTTGAACATTTGTAAGGTTGGTTGATTGCCAATCACCTTTTAGGTTCCACAGCCTCAACATATTAACAGTTGTGATTTTGACTATTTCTCAGCTATAAGCTATTTACTATTTTCTACCAGGATTCTTTGTTGGCTTAGCTGTTGTTACCTTGTCTTTTTCTTGTCTTGGAGATTGCGATGGTGTTGTTTTTCCTTTCAATGGCTGTGGTTTCTTTTTCCCTTGTCGACTACTAGATTTTGTTCCATCTTTTGGAAGATCAGATTCTTTCTCTGCTTTACTTAATGCATCTTCATGTAAAAGGTAAAAAGATTGTGTTGCTTTTATATTATTATGTTTCTTTGTTAAAAAACTGCACTATTTAAAGATATCTTTCATTAGTTTTAAAATTGAATTTGAAGGTTGAAGGTTGAAGGTTCCTTTCAATGGCTGTGGTTTCTTTAAAAATATACTCAAAATTAAAAAAAAAAAACAGTGTCACTCAAAGAATTTGCTTCACACTTTACTTTCTCATATATATATCAATAATATGTTTGTAATCTTTAATCTTTTTTCATAAGAATCAAAAATATTTATGAAATAGAATTCAACAGCAATCACTCCAAAAACTAAAAGAATATTTTAATTTATTCTGATCACAATAAATCATTTGTTTCACCAATGATCAGGGCTATACCAACCATTGTTTTTTGGGGTCATGAAAGTCTATTGTCTTGATAATTGAGGTACATAACACATATTGTTCTTATTTTTTAATAAGCAATGCAGCCCCCCCCCCTCTAATAATTTTGTCAAAATCTACATTACTGATTATGTTGACTTACCTAGAAAGGTATCAGTTGTAAATATTTCATTGATAAGAGGAGTAAACTTAAAGCTCTCTTGTCCATCTTTTTCTAGAAAAAGAAAACATTATGGACTGAATTTCCAGACAAGGTGAAATTGATGAGTGATTAATATTTTCAAATACTTTCTAAATTTTCAGGGGTGTCATCACCCCACAAATCAGGAAATCTCAAAACCTGCTAAAACTGGAGAGAGAAAGAAATTCAAATCCTGCAAATTTTGCATACCAGGGTCAGGAAATCTCAAAACCTTGTATACTGGGGTCATGAAAATTCCATACCATATAAATTGAGGAAGAAAAGAAAGGCTTACTTTCAACTTTGATGAGGATGAATGAATCTCTTTCTGACAAAAAGTCGCTTGCATATAATTCAGGATTTTCAAACAATTTCTTCATGCTCCCTTTTTCATCGCAAAGATCAACCACTTCTGAAACATTTTGAGAAACAAAATATTAACATCCCTAGATCTGAATTCACAATTTTTTATGATAAATTATCCATCTTGTGGCTCACTTGGAAATATTGTAAATTAAAAATGTTTCTCTATTTTTAAATGCAAAACAAAATAAAAAATATGAAACTAACCTCCCTTGTTGCAATTACATCTTTGTTTTATGCTTTCAAGTAATACATTAATCTTGCATTGAGGATTGAAAAGTAATTCTTGACCCTCTGGGAAAGATGTTAACATTTATCAAAAACTGGCAGCTGATGCATACTGTAGAATTTTTGGAACATAGTTGTTGTGCAAAACATTACTTCCCCTGATCAAGTATTCATAATATTTAACGTAATGCATTAAATATTCATGTTACCGGGTATACAAATTTTCCTTTAATGTTGGATTGATCAAGTCAAAGGTCTTCAAATAAATATAATAAATTCTTTTTGCAGGCCAAAAACAGTAACGAAGAAGCTAAATATTATTATTAGTCTATGTGCATATCGTAAACAAAACGTATTATTTTTCGGTCTTAAACAGTGCAGTTACTGACCTCCATACCTCACAACAATGAACATATTTTACTCCCTGTGTGTTGATTGTTCTGTTATTGTTCACTCCAGTGAGTGTGTGAACAATCTTGATGAGGTGATAAAAGCAAAACAGCCCCTTGTCCTTTTTCTGTTGCCATAGCATGCACACATTGCTACTTTGTATCCCTGTGGTAAAGGTTTTCCTGCCTGTTTTCGAAGAAATTTAACATTTATTTCGTCATTTTAAATTTCGTGCACATTTCAAATTTGATTGTACATATATTTCTGATTTACTTTCTTTTCTCGAATTGTATCCTAACTCCATCAACTAAATAAAGGAAATTATTTGTGCTTTTTTTAAATTTAATTTAGAATGGTTTATGAACGCGAGAAAAAATTTTAACTTTAAAATACCGAACCTTTTATCGATTTATTTGCGCATGACGATTATGACGATTCGCTTTATGGCAATTCAGATTCAGTTATCGGAATTCATATGAT
>JAYJMH010069180.1:0-11291 GCA_036873815.1 Phacellophora camtschatica | reverse complement strand
CTTCACTTCCTATATTTAAGCATCAACAGCCTACTGTCAAAAATTGACGAACTCAGACTCATAGCACAAAAAACAAATGCTACAGTAATTGGAATAACAGAAAATAAACTCGATAAAACCATACTAGATGGTGAAGTAGAAATTGAGGGCTATGAAATAAAAAGATGCAATATAAATAGGCATGGGGGAGGAGTTGCCTGTTATACAAGAAAAAACTTTGCTTTTGATATTAGCGACTTTGATATTAACACTGTTTTATGTCTCGATAATGACACTAGTGGGTTCCCAAATGCCCCACTGCAACCATAACATTTGGATATGGTAGTGCCAGAAAACCATTTGAATGTGAGAACCTTGTCGATTCCAAATGGTTGGTGGCAAGAAAAACTCTGTGAAAATAATAAGAAAGAAATCTACCAACTGTCTATAGCCAATTGATAGCATTAGAATCAAGCATACGGATTCTACATTGCAAAATTATAAATGATGTGTGTATGGAAATTATTGCAGCAAAAAGTCAACACTCCCCATTTCTAGATTCAACTGGTTGCCACTTCTCAATTAAATACATATCGATGTTTTCAGTTTGATAACCTGCAAGTTAGACTAAAAATTATCTTGCAAACTAAAAAAATGAGTTTGGAAGTGAAAAACACAAATATAAAAATTCCAGTGAGAAAGGTAAGAAAAATAAGATTATTTAGTATCTTTGTACATGTGAAAAAAAAATTAAATTACACTTACTGCAGCAACTTCACTTAACGGTATTGATTGATTCAAAGCTGGTCAAACATACGTAGCATTTGAGGCTGGGGCGCATTAAGCATTTTACACAACGAAAGTAGCATTTGAATCTGTGGCACCAAATGCAGCATTTGAATTTGGTGCAATGAAAATAGCATTTGAAGCTGGGGGCATTAAATACAGCATCCGAATTTGATCCACGAAAAATAGCATTTGAAGCTGGTCTAACAAAAGTGGCATGTGAAGTTGGTCTCACGAAAGTAGCATTTGAATTATGTGCGAAGACCATTTTTGCATTTGACCTTTTACGCCAACTTTTCCCTATTCTTTTTGATCCTGAATTGTTGATAATTGGAAGCAAATAGCAACTAGCTAAAGTACCAGAATTGTCAGTAAAGGTCGGATCTGAAAATATCATTAATGCTAATAGCGCCAGGAATTTAGGAGTTATTTTTGACAGTAACATGACTTTGGAAAAACAAGTGAACAATATTAGCAAAAGAGCACTTTGCCAGCTGAAACGTATAAGACGAATTAGACATTACTTGTCACAGGAAGCTGCAGAGCAACTAGTTCATTTATTTGTGACATCCACCATTGATTATTGCAATTCATTGATGAATGGTTGTACGAAAAAATTGCTAAACAAATTACAAAAGATGCAAAACGGTGCTGCTGGAGTAGTGACAGGAGCCAACAAGTTTGACCATGTCAGATCTATTCTTGAATCATTGCATTGGCTCCCCGTTTCATCAAGAATAGAGTTCAAGATTGCCCTTCTTACTTACAAATGTTTGAATGGACTAGCTCCACAGTATCTAGCAGATCTCCTTGTGCCATATGATAGTTCTAGACAACTGAGGTCATTCAAGAAATCTAAATTAAAAGTACCAACAACAAAACAAAAACATTTGGAACCAGAGCGTTTACGTATGCAGCACCAACAGTATGAAATGCACTACCAGAAAGTGTAAAGAAAAGCAACAACGTTGAATCCTTCAAAAATCTCCTTAAGTCACACTATTTCATGATGACATATGGAAAATGACACTTTGGATATTTTTCTATTTAAATAGTATTCGATTGATGATTATTTAATATTAATGAAGAACACTTTAAGTTTTAGATTTTAGATTTAGGTTTAAGATTTTCAAGGGAGAATTTAGGAACAATAGTAGTAGTGTTGTAAAGCGTAACTGAGTACCCTAGTATGGGGGCGCTATATAAATTATTATTATTATTATTATTATTATTATTATTATTATTATTTTTATTATTATTATCCTGCTTGCAGTGCCATGGCAGTAACCATTAAAATAAGTTGTTTGATACGATCTAATATACCCTTTAACAAATTCCTTAAGTTTTCCTTTCATTTTCTGAACAGCTGAACGAGAATTAAGAAATCGTGTTACATATACATCCCTTTGTCCAGATGCATTCCTTTGTTTTTGGCATGCTTAAAAAGCCATTCTTCACTTTTTGAGGTCCTCGTCTAATTACTGCTCGATCTTCATTATTGTATTGAACATCGGTTATACCTTAGATCATTTGAACGTATTCATTGGGTGTTTTCGGTTCAAAGTTAAGGCCATGCTTCACCATGAAATTTGCTGATTTTGTATCATTGTTTGTCCATTCACTTGGAGGGTTACCCAAACCAGCAGCCTTTCTGACAGGCTTCAGCATCGAAAGGACAATAACATCCTCCTAAAATGGGTAATCGAAAATATTAAACCTTTTGCCAAAAAATATATATTCATACAGAGTGCTCCAGAAAAAAGAGGAACCGAAATATAAATCGAATATTACTCCAAATAGTTAAAAATAAATTTGTAAATCATATCACTAAGAGAATTAAATATCGAAAATAAATCGGAATCATATCCAGATTCCAGATTCCAGATTCCAGATTCCAGATTCCAGATTCCAGATTCCAGATTCCAGATTCCAGATTCCAGATTCCGGATTCCAGATTCCAGATTCCAGATTCCGGGTTTAAAGGTTGCCTATAACTTGTAATGATCTATCATACCCAGCTCAATAACTCTTGATTTAAGACTATGTTTTGGTTTATTTGTTGAGAAATGGTGAACAAGCGGTTTACTAGCTAGTTGCTCATTGCGGTCACTAGCTCTGAACGCAACTCTGGTGTAGTCTGTTATAAGTTGTTTAAGTTGATATTCACTGTAGATCTGTTTGACCATTTTTGTTTTTGGAACAATTTGATTTTCAAATTTAATTATTGATTTTCATGTATTTTTGAAATTTTAGAAAGAGCATGGACATAATTATATATTATCACCTGACAATGAATGGGCATTGTTTTTTAATAACTCGATCCAGGTATAGTTTATCCAATATGATTTATTTCGTGTTGATAAATCTTTAACTCTGGCTATTACGAAAAGGCTTAAACCATAAAAATCTAAATGTATTTCTATTTATATTTTCTGCAGACATTAGGTTGTACACATTGCTGCTTCAGTTCAGCAATAAACATTGGCAATTTTAATTGCAATTTTATCTTAATCTACGGTATGGTACGGTGCCAAGGCTGTGCCAAAATCAATTAAAAATACCAGCTTGTATTATAAGAACGAAAATCTAACCATTGTTTTTAAACTTAGAAATATGTTAAATCATTACATTAATTCTAGATTGGCCATTATTATCAAACAGTTTCAGAGTATTATGCTGGAAAGATTAGTGATGGGTAATGAAAATTGTACCGGGCATTCCAAAGAAATGGTAACAGGTTTGGTCAAGGCTAGTGCTGAGGATATTGCTCAAATTCGTCAAAATATATTGTTTAAGTAATCTGCGCTGGTTAACTTGAAAGTAAAAATCTGGTTCGTAGATAGTGGTCATTAGAGAATTCAGATAGTAACATTAACAAAGTTAAAAATTGCTTCCCATCCAAAACCAAAGGCTTCCACTTAGAGGGTATCCTTGAAGGATTTTCTGAACCACAGCAGTGTTCCAGACAACATTTTTTGTTTTTGAAAACACTTCCAAATAATGATTCTGAAAAGAACCTTAAAAATATGTCCATGATTAAATTTTTTGGTAGATTTTCCGGTTTAAACGCTGAAAAGAGAGAAACATAACGTTGTGCCTGCATCCTTAAAGAAGCATTTAATATTAAATTTTTTTGATTTTTGTCCGAGTGCGTTTCTAAGCATCATTAATTTCATTTCGTTAAAGGCTGTGATATATTTGGAGATCCAAAAACGCAGTTTAGACCAAAATTGAGACCTCTAGCCTTTGGTTGGAAGTAATTTTGAACTTTCAGAATTAATATCTGGACTCTCGATCCACAAACATTAACACACTGAGTATCAATTTCAAGTTGACATCCAAGAATTATTAAAAAAAAATGTTTTTCTAATTAATTTGAATTAAATTCGCACTGCTAAGCTTGGTTAAAGCTGTTACCTTCTTATGGGACTCCAGTTTTTTGTGGCATTGATTTTAATGTTGCATTTATGTTTTTACTTGTTTTAGTCAGATACGTTCTTTAAATTAAAATATATTAGATTATCAAGTCAATTAAACACAGCATACAACGAATTGAAAATTAAGAACAAGACAGACTAAATGCAAGTCACCAAAAACGAGCACTTTTTAGACCACGTTAGACGAGAATCACAGGCTATCTCAGTAATATTGATAACTACTTTTATGAAGTCACTGCCTTACAGTGGATGATCTAAACTTTATAATATTTTTATAAATTTTTCTCATTTTTATTTAAATTTATCACTATTTTAAATTCAACTTGAGGTCACTCAAAACAGTATCAACCAGGAATGAGGAATTCGGCAACCCAGACGGAATATTAAGTATTACCTTTACTGTTAAAAATTAACATTCTTTTATGCAGAAATGGAAAACCTGCTATAATGTATTTTAAATAGGATTTTCAACAAAGTCAAGCTACCAGGTGATGCAACAGAAAGAATTAGTTATGCTAAATGGTGTGGTCGTGGAGGATCATTGGTAAATGTCAATTTTTTTTATTGGTCTCTACAAATCAGAAATGAATATATTTTTTTATACTATATATCGGGTGTGGCAAAAAATCTGATAATCATTCACTGGCAAATATTAATCTTGAACCACGCTGATTATGATGATGAAATTTGAAATCCAAATGACAGGGAATAAACTATAAAATTTGCTTTTTGGTGACCTTTACGATGTTTTTGCTTGCAAGATGGACGACGATCTCATACCGGGTAAACCAAAAGAACCACTAAGGATTTTATGGCTTGTGGTGACTAAACTATGATTTAAAAGGCTCCTCAATATTTTTGTAAGAATTCACTGATAGTTAACTTACCGATGATTACCTTATTTAGCATTATTTGTGGCGTATAAGCCGAGATATTCATCTTCAAATTCCAAATATGGCGTCATCTCAAAACAGAAATTTGGCTGAAGGGCCTAAAGAAATTAAGTTAGCCAGGGAATCATTGAGACCTCAGCACAGCAATCGTCATTCTACATTTTACATTTTTCTATATACAATTGTACAAAACAAACATTTAAAGAATAGGTGTCCTTAGATATCTTCCAGACCAGTTTTGTTATAACAATGAACCATCGAACACCTCTAACAATGCGCAAATCATTATTTCATTAAAAGTTTTAATTTGTTCAAAAAGATTCAGCGATGATTTTGTAAATGAAAAATGGAAACTTTGTAGGATGAATTCATCCTTCATCTTTAGTTCATCCTTCAATTGGTCAATTCATCATTCATTCCCAAAAGTGTTTTCATTTATGGCAAAACACGAAAACGTGCCATTGCATGGAAACTGTGTTGAAACATAGTATTGAAACATAGTTGAAACATATTAGTCCATGAGCCGAGAACTGAAAATAGGGGTTGTCACTACCACTCTAGGGGAATAGCATTGGTTGTGATTTTCAACAAGGGTATGAACCTAGTACTCAGAAATGGTATGATAGACATTATTAGAAATAAAGGGGGGTTAAACATTGCTAAAACAGTACTGAGCCTTTATAGAAAATAAAGCTCCGTTGATCGTTTCAATTAATAGATAACAAAACCAACTCAATACCAAGAGAATGACCTTTCGAAACTGAACAAGACTGACTGACATCTTGCTATCTCTTCTAGAACCGGATATATTATACTTTAATTTTCGAAATAGTGAGGTCACAACCAAGTTACTTCTTAACAACAAGAACATTCTTATGTTTCAGAAATGCCTTCTGTTGCAGAAAGATCAAATCTTATTTTTAGCACCGGATTTGAACAGAGAGAGAAAAGAAAAAAACCCGATTTCATCTAAAACAACAGTAAAAGCATTCTTCCATAAGAGTAGACAAGGGTTTAGGCCAAACTGCACCCTTAGATTCAGAACAAAGTTCACCAGAATTTACACCTTAGCCTTTTTCCTCTTCTATGATAATATAAAAGCCCATCTTCTCAGATTCTATTTTTCGGAATTTTTATCACGGCACAAATCCGGAGTGCAGTTATAAAAAACAATGCCTGAAGGCGATAGAAGAGAGCCAAATAGGGGTCCTAGGGAACCCCAGGAATTGTTTCCAGCTGGATCCGTCAAATTCGTTCAAATTGGCTGTAAATATTGTTTCTCGTTATGGATGCACCTTTGGGCCCGGCGTTATTTTTGGATCGTAACTTCTCGATAGTTAAATTTATTGCATATTTTCATGTGATTAATTTTCGTCCTTTTAAAATTTCCTCGTCTAGGACCTGATCCATAAATATCGGACTTTCTGGTTCTTCCTGGGTGTTGTTGGGTTAGAAACTACGAATTATTCTTTGCAAAGATATACTATATGAATATTAAGCTGTTTAAGAGAAACTGTTTAACAAGTTTCTTTTGGAATGAAAATGAGCTCTATTTAGGTTTACTATCAATTACTATAATATTTTATTGGTATTTTTCTCACAATTCAAGGACAGCACTTTGTGCTTTGCCCTCACCCATTGGCATACCTGTAACTTATTTCTTCGTAACATTTCCAACAGCAATTGCCGATTAAATCTGATTTTCGGATCGAAACACGATTTTCTCACAAAAGATTGGTAGTTAAAGTAAAGCTTGAGCTTCAACAAGAAATGTCTACAAGTCGGGGGGGGGGGGGGTGATCAGAGCCGGGGCAGGAAAGCTAATGCCGTTATTTGCCAAAGGTAAAATATTACACCTAAGACATGATAAATTTAGATAGCTTGAGAGCGTATCCACCAGAAACATTTTAGGCCACGCCTAATACTTGATTGGAAAATGCCCTCTTCATATAACAAGTAACGGTAATGCCTGTTCCAAAAGGAATCTACGAGTATTTAGTTGTTGAAATTTTTGAAATTTGATTACCCAAAATTCTTTATTCACTTGCCTTGTCAAATTCACTTCACTTGTGAAATTTTGGTAGATATAGGAGAATTATAAGCATTTTTCCAACGGTTTCTCACGTTTGCAAGACTATAAATGAGCTACTCTATGCCATGCTCTGCGCCACGAATTTCCGCCAGATTCACGTTATTTGCCCCTCGAATGCATATTTCTTGCTAATTGGCTAAGTGCTGTCCTGAAATTTCTATCATGAAACTGCTCTTAGTCGTGGAATTCAAGGAGATTTAGTTGCATCGCAAATTGTTTGAAATTTGTTAAGATATCAAAATATCAAACAGACTGGAAGAGGAAGATGAACATTAAATTTATTACAGAGGACGATGAAGAGTAAGATGTTAAGTAAGACAGTGACAATGGGCAAACTTATTTCTGAATTTAAGGGCGCAGTTTATACCCCTTTACCCTTATGGATTATTGCTTTGAGAGTTTTATTTTACTGAAATCGGTTTTTTCCCTCTTTTCCTTCTAAAATGCAGTGTTCAAGACAATTTTAATCTTTCTGCAACAGAAGGCACTTCTGGAACATAAGAATGTTCTTGTTGCTATGGAGTAACTGGGTTGGGACGTCACAATTTTAAATATCAAAGTATCACATCTCCGGATCTAAAAAGGCATCAAGATTCTGTAAATTCGGTCTTATCCAGATTCAAAAGTTCGTGCTATTGGTATTTCGTTGGTCTATTAGGTGAAACGTTCAACAGCGCTTAATAAAGGCTCAATACTAAATTTTTCAATGTCTGCCCCCCCCCCCCCGCCATTAACATTTCTGATTCTTAGGCTCATACATCTAACGAACATCACCATCAAAGTTATTCTCCCCAAGTGGTAGTAACAAGTGCCCTTGGCTCATTGACAATATGGAAAAAACATGGTATTGAAAAGGGAAAATGGTATTGTTAGGTTAGGATCTCTGTGATTCCCCTGCTAAATTCATTTCTTAGGCCATTCAGCAAAATGTATGTTTTGGGGTGACAGCAAATTTGAGATTTGAAGATTAATATCTCGGCTCGTAAGCAACCAATATTTTCTAACTATAGTATTCATCGGTAATTTAACTATTAAATTAATTTAACTATGAATGACTGTGAAAACTTTTGTGAGAATTAAACGTTATGTTTTAGTCACTACACTCTGTAAAATCCTCAGGGTTTTTTTGGGTGAACCAGTAGAGGCTCGAAATCATTCAAGAAAATTTATGTCATAAAGGTCAAACATAGATTTCATTCCTTGAAAGGAAATAAAAAGTCTTTATTCAAATTGTGAAAACTGAAAATGTATGATAGTAAACCTAATCTTTGATTCACGAACAATGTTGAGGAATTTCCAAATATTTGATTCATTACAAGGAACTTCGTTCTAGTGAGAATTTCCCCGCGTAGGCAGGGAAATTTAAGAGAAAGAATTTTGGAAATGGAAAAGCAATGAAATATTTTATTGTGTTGCTGGTACTCTAGTTAATATAAAGTTTTTAATTAATTGTAATGAATCAAAGATTCCGAATCCCTCTTTGTCCATATGCTCTCAGATTTTTTAATTATCTTTCGCCAGCATATATCTGAGAGATGTTCAACCCAGCCGATCAAAAGGCATTCAACTCGAAGATAGGAAGTAACCTAGATAAAATATTGTACTCCTATTTCCGGCCTAAATTATGGAAGAACTTATCCTCAGACCTTATGACAAGCAACAATCTTAACACTTTCAAGCATTAGATCAAACATCATTTTATGCAAAACATTCAAAAAGGAAAATTATTTTTCCATTTAACATTAATCACTCCGCAAAAAATGCAAAAACTATAGGCACTTTTTTTAACCATTTATCTCTTAATTTTTAATTTTATTTACATATTTAATTTTTCGACCACGAGCCAATTTGTGACTATTATGGAAGTAAGGTCTTTCGATATTTTAATGCTATCGTTGCCACTCTAGTTTTGGGGTTCGTGATTTAAAACTTGTTATGTATTTTGTATATTGATTTTTTCCCTATCATACATGTATTACATTTCATCGCTTAATTTGGATTTTAGATTTTAAACTATAAGTTTGTGACATAATTTTACTAACTTACTGACTAATAGTTGGTTGGCTTTACAAGATGGGAGAATTTTTGCTCGTAAAAACTTTTATAGACATCTGATTTGCTTAAGAAACTATATCGCTGAGAAACTGAGACCCATTCGACTTTTCTGTGGAATCGTTTTCGCAACAAATATGAATGTTCTTTTAGTAAAATTTTTGCTACGCTGACAAGAGGTCTTAAAGAGGGAGAATTTAAAAAAATTTGGAAATGGAAATGCAGTGCATTGCAATATTTTATTGTCTTTCTGGTACTTTAATATAATGTTTTTTATTAATTGTAATTGTTCATATTTTTGCAGATTTTTTTGTTTAAAAACAATATCTACTATACCAAACTGAAAAACTCATCTATACTGTATAAAATCACTTCAGATGGAAATCTAACAATGCTCATGAATGGTGTTTTTCCTAATGATTATCAATATAGAACATATTACGGTGAGATCTTAGAACTGTTCATCCTGTACAAATGTTATAATTATGGTTTATGATTTATTTTTTTCCAAATTAAGAAAGCTTTTACAATTATAAAGCTACTGTTTCCATTCAATTTTAGATACAATAAATGAAAAAACGAAAGCAGCGTATTGTACAGATGATGGCAAATATTTGATTTTTGCTAAACATAATTTAAATAATGTTCGGTATGAAAAATTTACCATATATGGTTCACAGAGAAATGCATATCCAAGTGTTAAAAGATTTCACTTTCCAAAGGTAAATATACTATTATTTATGATTTACGATAATACCTCAAGTAAAAATTAAATATGGAGCATTCCTTTTAAAGCAATTATTTCCGTTTGCAAAAATTATAAAAGGAAAACACCGGCTAATCTAAATCTTCAAACGATTGCGCATGAACCTTTCTGATTTTCTTAGTTATTATTATACATTTGAAATTAGCAGGCAAATATTTAAAAAAATTATTTCCTAGTTAAAATTTTGAGTAAATTTGAAAAATTATAATAAATAGATACTTTAGACTAACAAAACAAAATTTTCTTGCAACTAAAATCTTTGTATTCTTTTAACTTAATATTGTACAACATGACCCAAAAATGCTTCGGGTATTATGAACTTCAGTGGGTAATATATAAATAAAACTGCTCCCAAACGTTTTCGTAGTAGTTCCTTGATAATTAAGTTACCGATGAATGCCCTATTTAGCATTAATGGAGGAGTGAAAGCTAAGATATTTCTCCTTAAATCTAAAATTTGCCTTTACCTCAAAACAGAGATTTGGCTGAAAGGCCTAAAGAAATTCATTTACCAAGGAAATCATCCATACCTCAGTACAGCAATCGTCATTCCACTTTTTAAAAATTTTTAATATACACAGCTACAAATTTAATTTAATTTTTGTGGAAACGCGAATAATGGAATCAAACACTGGGTGAATTAGTCCTTGGTAACCCTTTTGTAATATACATATAATTTTTTCTTCATTGACATAATATCATATGATACATGGTCAAAATCTAAACCTAAATCTATAAAGTAATTTTAAAATGAGTTTAGATACAACGCAACATCTTTCGAAAATTTTGGTTTGCAAATCTATTTGTCGTTTTTTATACGTTCCATGGGTATGTTCTACAAAAATAAGAAAATTGTCGTATTCTTTATCTCAATAGCTTTATCACGGGCTTTAGGAAAAGTGAAGTTTGTATTTATTCCTATTTCTTTTTTTTTGTACTTGTCCTACATTCCGTGGTTTGAATTCGGTCACCCGTGGTTTTATTCACGTGAAAAAAAACACATAAAACTTTGAATGTATTTGAATGGCAACTCGTTCTTCGGAAGATGTAGTCTCTTAGATGTATATACTGTACAAGATAGCCGCAGTGATATAGGACACTCCACACGCATATCCTGTTATTGTTGCAACCTGTTCTGCTTCTCTGAGAAAATTTCTTTGAAAAGGCAGAAAGTAGCCGTAGAGAAATGTCATTCATTGTTGGCAGTTGAGAGAAATTCGTTACAATTTTAGCGTAGAAATGTAGCAGGAAGGCAAGGCAAACGATTTGCAGAAACATTTTTCAAA
>JAYJMH010069169.1:0-11294 GCA_036873815.1 Phacellophora camtschatica | reverse complement strand
AGTTACTCTACCTAAAATGCAGTAGGGGAGTAACACAGGTTACATTTTTCATAATATGAATGATTCAACGATTTTTCATAGTTTGTTAAGTTTGTTGGGGTTGCTTTTCATCAAATTTTTCTTTTCTGGCATGTTTTCTGATACATTGACAAAACTTTTATGTCAAAACACCAAACTGTATTGACAGCCACAGAATAAAGTATTTTGTAAATTGAACTTGATGTGATGGTCGTTTAGTCATGGTGAAAGGCTGCCAAAAATGAAAATAACTACTACTTTTTCCACTAGATATCAATGTTATCATTTTTGCCCAATATTTATTATTGTGGAATACCTTTCACTTTTCAAAATAATATCATATTTTTATAAAACAAAAAAAATTCCTTGAACATTTCAAGGAAATTTCTGATTTAAAAACAGGATTGTTCTCATGAAGATTTTTACGAGTGGTTTTAGAGAAAAATTTCAATTAACTACTGCATAATTTCATTAAATTTGATATAGGTTCTTTTTATTGCTCTTTTTCATAGGTGCTTAATCAAGGCCAACTCTTCAGCATTTGCCTGGAGTCTGGCTTGATAAATGATTAAGTGCCTAAACTGACCAACAAATATAATCTTAATAGAGATCAGTGAATCCCCTGAAGATTGCCAGGAGCTCATTTTAGTGTTCTCATGTATTTTTTACATGGAGAGCCCTGCAGTACAGGAAACTTGCTTTGGGGTTTTTCATTGGACAATTTCGCAAAAGATGGTGACAGCATATTAATACCAAGATATAATAACTTCAGCAACATAATCTACTGAAATTTGATCATCCAAGGCCAGACATTACAGAAGCAATTGAGGGGAAAAGGGGCAGAACCCTGTAACTTAGGGCAAAACAATAGAAAAATGTAAAAATTCAGCTATTTTCACAAGAGGTCCCCTTGCCCCTCCTTCCAGCATCTCTGTCCAAGACATTAAACTTTTCTTAAACAGCAATCACCATTTTTGAGAATTGTCTAAATTAATTTTTTCCAAAACTGAAAATTACCTATCAACTCTCTATTCTCATAATTTTGTTTCGTTTTAATCTGTTGTAATTTGTTGTGTTCTTCGAATCAAACGATGAGGTAATTCGAAATTGGACTTCTGTGATATATTATTTATCACTGATACAGAAGCCTGTGTGGCTGTAGATTAATGGGTAGGTTGTTGGTGGATCATGGTTTTGCAATGTGTTGAGTATATGGGGGTGCAGATCAAGTAATGAGTAGGCTGGCTTTTGCAATATACCATCATGTCTGTGAATAAATTACTGTTGAATCAGTTTTTTTTTATTAGCTTTACACTACACAGAATATATAATACCTTTCTGATGACACTTTTCTGAAAAGGTGACATCAAATAATCTTGGTGCTTGAAAAAGTAAGTAGCTATTATTTTTTTTACATGAAGTGTTACGTATACCTAATCAGTTTATCCAAAAAATTTCCCATCAAACATTTCCACAAACAAAAGTGTTATTTATTATACTGTAACCATAGCCAAAATATAGACAAGTTTATTGGAACAATTGTTGTAAGCATTTGCTTTAGGATCATAGTTAACTTTCAATCCCAACTTGTTTCCTTACTTTTTCGTAACTTTCAAAATTTCTCTGCATGATATCAACGCAAGGTCCGAGAAGTCTTTCGAATGCTCCCGAATCTAAGACAGCCACAGTCGTCGAACCAACGGAGCGAACAGTTGCCGCACGGGGTTTTTTCGTGACCAAAGCAAGCTCCCCAAAGTATTGGCCAGCTTGCTGTCGCAGAACTTCTTTTTCCTTTGAATGATTGTGTTTATCCTTGATTGTGACACGGACATTTCCTTCCATAATAAAAAACATATTATGGGCTTCGTCCCCTTCTTGAATAATACATTCTTCGTCTCCAAACTTTTGAGTGTCCAAACTGTCAGCTAGGTTCATCCGCTCGTACGGTGTCAACTCAGATAGTATCGGGACATTTTCCAGGAGTTCCTCGAACAACTTTCGCTTTTGCGCCTGGGCGTTCACGATGATCTTGCGAAATGCGGCCTGGTCTAAACACCACAATTTCCCTGGGGATTTTGCTATTATCGTTGCTGCTCTGGGGCAGTTGTACATCAATGCAAGTTCTCCAAAACTTCCCTTTCCATCCAGTTGCAGAACCAGTTTATCATTCCTCCCATCCTTCACGAAAATATCATATTTACCTTCACTTATAACGTAAAAGTTGTCGCCATCATCGCCTTGCCTGATTACGGTTTCTTCTTCCACGACGGACCGTTCAAACATCGCCCTCAAAACAGTTTGCAACTGTCCGCTGTCGATCGATTTAAACAACAAAATCCCTTTGACATCGTCTTTCAATTTTTCAAGCTGTTGTGAGGATTTTTCATGGAAAACAAGTTCAGTGTCATCCTCAGCTGTTGGATCATAGGACTGGGCAGCCACAGCCTGTCTGCGACCCCGGGCCTTGATAATTGGTCGGTCTTCATCTTCTTCGTCGTCAAAAGAATTTGTCTTGGTCTTCATCACGTACCGAGCCTTGAGATTATCCGTCTTGTTCAAAGTGTCGAAATAAACTGCAGCATAATCAACCAGATCTTCTGGCTTATCTTCAATAACAGAACAGACAAAGTCTCTCAGCAAGTCGTGGTACAGGTTTGGGAGCACCAAGTTTGAATCGTTCTCTGGCGTTTGCATACTTGCATTTATTCGCGCGTTTATCTGACAGCGTCTCTTGTTTTCAACATTTTACGGGGGATGGTTCCCGTTCTATTGATTGTATGAATTCAGCAAAGCATGCTAATTTACTGGACTGTCCGGAAGGAACAGATTCTTGGGATATTAGGATCTGCTGCACCAGTTAACTTGTACTTTAGGCAATTGGTAATTGCTGTCACTGTAATGAAGCTCATAAATTATCTGTAATAAATTATTTTTACGTAATGTTTATTAGTTTTTAATATTTAAACCACTGAAAATGAGAATTGATGTGTAGATTTTTCATTTTTTCATCCGTTGGTCCGGTTAATAGCTTTGCAAATTCATTCCAGATTACTTTTGAGTCAAACAGGAGGGCGTCATTGTTTGCGTTGTCAATATTTGCGCATCGAAAAGCGATATCAACGCAAGAAAATTGGAAAAGAATTGATTAATTTTATTTTTGCTTGACGTGATGTGATAAATTAATCTTAAAAATATGATCCGATCACTGAAAAAAAGAAAACGATTTGAGCCAATTTTAAAGAATATAAAGAAAGTTGCTTCAAATATTATTATTTACAAAATCTACATCTTTTGCAGTTGCGATTTTGCAAGAAAACACCGAAGACAATTGAAATCAATCAGATAATTGAAAATGTCCTTAAAAATGAGCGCCGGATTTTGCACCAACTTCGAACCTGTTTTTTTTCGCAATGCAGCTCATTCATGGAGAACGATAATTTTCCCATATAAGGACATTCAGATATCTTGCAGACAGGGGTTTGTTGGCAGTATTTTTATCACAAAGTCACTTTAAAATGGCATCGTATTTTTACCATGATGCCATCTTTATCCTTTTATGTCGTAATTGCTTGCTGTGATTTCAAAGCAGAACCTGCTCGTTAAAGTTCTAATTTCTTTAATTTTTCATTGTTAGTGTGAAAATCGTTTTACGTTATTTCGATTTTAGTAAATGCTTTCTCTCCTTGTTGTATTATGTCAAAGCAACCACCCGTGGCCACAAATTTTGTTATTCTTGCCTGGCAAAACAGAGACCATTGGGGAATACATAACAAACGTTTAAATTGAATTGGTCACCAGTTAATCGGTAATTGTTCTTTTTCACTATTCTTATTCATCCATCAAATGGTTGGATTAATTAAACCATAAACACAACTCTCAAGAGCGATCCATCTGGTTTTTCTTTTCTTTTCTTTATTTTATCCACAATGTGTTTAGTAGTGCTATTCCTATAGGCCTACCTGTCTGCATGCAGGTGCTTGCTGCTTGAAAAATTATTTGATATTTTAGATTTCTCGGACAGGATCATGGTATCGTTTGTTTGAAACATTTTGAATGATGATACCAGTCGTTATCACTTTAAACTATGTTGCTCCGCAGCGCATATCACATTTATTTTTTATCATGTAGTCATTTCTAGCTTCTCCAAAAAATTTATACTTTGATGAAATTTTTTTCTGTCGTTGAGATTGGGGGACATGCCCATAAAGTACATACATGTGTTATTGGCAGCTTTTTATGTCGTAATTTTGCAAACAAGGGGGAAGGGGGGGGGGGTAAAAATAGTAAAATCAATGCGTACGTACTTTACGGATGAGGGTCCTGTAGGGGGTCTATGTTCCCCTTTTCCTTTTGCTGAAGCTGCAAATGTTCCCTCGTTATTTTGTGAGCAAAGGCTAAATTGGAAAATCTTGATTGTTTGTGTTGGCCTGCGTTCCCTTATGGCTATCCATGCCCCCCAGCCCCTTTTTAATTTTAACGTTTTTTCTCAAATTTTAATGCATTTTAAACCAAGAAGGCAAGGCGTTGGTTGTTTTTCTTGCCTTTGCAAGTGTGATATATTTCTCTATGTTTTTTAGATGATGTTTCAAATTTGAAATTTGTTCATCGTGATGAAATAACTAAAAAATGAACGTGTTTCTTGTATGACGTCAGAGAAGAAACATTAGTTTCCAGTACTTTTATTTGCGCGCCAAAAAACTTCCTTGCAGGCTTTGTGTCAACAAATCATATATTACAAACATATTCAATAACTTATACAAACATATTAAATAACCTTATTACAGTAAATCCTCGAATAATTTTCAAACAAATTACTTTAGAACCGTTGGATGGACTAGGCTGCCTTGCCATTTACCATAATATTGATAAAATTTGAAATTATAATTCCAATAATTCAATTTTTTCAATTTTATGTTACTTACTTGCTTACACGATTGAGGAGCGTCATTACAAATAAAGCACCAAGTCTACCAGTTAAATAATTACTAAGCTAAGAACATACCAGTGACGAAACAAAATAGTACGAATAAAACAAATGATGAGGCTTGGCCTGTTATGTGATATTTGACGGGGATCGCAGTTCGAAGGCACTTTTTCTGAAAATGGCTAATTGCTTTGTGATTTACAGGTTTCACTTGATAACATGACATATACGTGAATTTGTGATCTGGGGAAGGATTGACACTTCTCATTTATGCTGTCGTACAGTTTATTCCGTAAAAGGGCTATATTTGAAGCAGGAAAGCAGGACGTCGTGTCTCTAGAGGTAAACCTCGTTCGAGGGCTTGTTGAGAGGGTGGCTAACATGCGGGTGTGCATAAAATGCACGTTAAGTTGTGCTGCGTGTTAAGTCCCGTTCAAGTTTTTTCTCCATTTGGTCAATAAATATTTGGTCTATCAGCGTTTACCTTTTTTTTCTCGTTTAATTTTCTCTCATTTGTTTCCTCGCATTCTTTTTCTCTCGTATTTCCCTCGCATTTTTCTTCTCTCATTTTTTTTACCTGTTATTGCTCTCCTGTTATTGTTATTGTTATTGTTATTGTTTACCTGTTATAAATAAAAAAGGAAATGAGCTCCCGCCCAATGGCAGAAACTGTCGGAAAGGCTTCCAGTTTGTTTGTTTGTGACTATGGCACTGACGAGAACTCAAACAAGGACGAATTTATGGTTCCGCTTTTGCTTCTCAAGTTTGACTGTTTTGCGTCGATGTGAATAGCTTTTTGGAACATCTCTTCTCGTTTCTTGTTTGATTTGTAACTCCCCCGTCACCACGAGGTATGACGGAGGATAACATCACGATTTCTCATTCTCATTGTTTTTGTAACATTGGTCTTATCAAATTTCCGCTCCGTCGTCATTCATTTGACAAAGGTCGTTTTTGCCGCATTTGAACAAAGCAAAGGCGACACATTAGAGAGCGCAGCGGTCTATGAATTAACTAAAATTGAGTTGGCCTGCATTTTTGATTTTTGATCACACGACTTGCAGTTGAAGTTGAACCTTGTGACTCAAACTTGCTTAGCTCGAACTCCTGGCTAACTGGAACTGTTTTGCACATTCCTTTCAGTGTTGATTTAGCTTATGGTTATAGTGTATTTAGATATTTAATTTTCTAATACTGTACACGAATTTTTTTTATAAGAAAGGCTCCGGACCTCATATTTTTGATTTTATATTTAAAGTTCTCAAAAGCTTATTAAGCTAGACTCGAGTAAATTGTTAGATACAAGGAATATGTTTTTGATTGGAAATCACTTTGTAGAATAACAGGTCTCTGAGATCAGGTTTCAGGTATCTTATTTTGGAGCTTCGTAGCTTCAAGCGTTCTTAGTGCTTCATTTTAGTACGATTTTTGAGGCTAAATTCATATAAACGGGTTTCTTATTTAAAAAAAAATGCGTGTACCATTTAAGGTTAGAAAGGAACAAAGGAGCACAAAAGATGGTTACTATGCTGGAACAGAAAGTTTCAAATTTCATGAACACATGATCTGGTTACTACGAAGACCATAATGCAACGCGCGCGTGCCAATTTACGTCATTACGCAAACCCCTTGGGGGAAATGACATGGGTCTGAGATTTCGATTACAGTTTCATCAAAAATTACAATTTTGGCTCTAAAAATTTGAACTCTTTATGATATTAAGAAATACCATAAAATATTTATAAAAATATATTTTAGGCAGCAAAATTGATAAAAAGATATCATAGGCATCATAACATACGTTTATATTTTTTGGTCAGCTCAAGATTTCCTCGGACACGTCCCCCTGCCCGAATTTGATGGTACTTCCCCGCCCCCTGGCCTTTTGATTAATGTGGCATGTAAATTCCAAAGGCAACGACATTTTCAGCAAAAATGTTTTCCTTTCTGCATCGTTTATCACTTAAGTTTAATTCAATATTTTTTAAATTACAGGACATTAGAGGCAGCAAGATGTTCACAGTTTACGGACTCGGGATTTTTAGCTTTAACAAGGGTGAGGAAATATTTAGTTCTATTCATTTAATGTTTATTTAATTACCATGCATTTGTTATTACAACTGTGGTAATGAATCATTATTTTTCGACGTTCCGGTTGAACAGATTAAGCAACTTTTCAAATTGAAGCCGCCACTATAGAACTTTATAAAGTTTTTCAAAAATTGCATTTTTGGTAGTGTAAACAAAGTTTAATTTAGAAATTAATTTTTCATTTCGTATTGCTCTTTCTTCTTTCTTTCACACGATCAACTTATATTTCTTTGCATAAAAATCGCATAAAAATCCAAAGCATGACAATTTTGCCGGATAGAGGTTCCAGGGCCATGACAATTTTGCCGGACTGAACGAGAACATGGGAATTATCCATGGATACAGGTACTCCAGGGCCATGACAATTTTAGTTCTGTGGCTGGAGCAAACGCCAACAAAGTTAATTAACGCCACAAAATCTCGTTTACAGTCTGAAATATAAATCTGCCTCCACAGGTCTTCTGCAGAAATTAAGGACACGTCACTTTTTTGTTGCTGCTTCTTGAGCAGCCAATTGAAAAGCTGTCACAATGTTATCAGATAATAACTTGCTTTAGTTTTAATGTATTCACAAAGCTGGTTCTTGATCAACAAACGCAACTAACTTTATGTTTATACAGTTGCACATTGAAATTTTTCTACTTATTTATATTAATCTCATTCATTCATATTCGTGTTTTACAGGGTTGCCATGAGCTGCAAAGAATGGATCTTGAAGAATGCGTTCTTGTGAGTGTAATCTCTTATCATGGGCGCAATATCATTTTTGTTGCCTGGTAATACACCACTTCAACGCACCGCGGCCTCGGTTCTATGTTGAAGACTTGGCTATCCCAACTTAGTGGGATAGATTGAAACGTGGCTTTACGAGTTCTATTATCGAACATCGAATTTGTCATTGTTCGAATACGATTATGAGGCGGAAAATACAAGCTCAGAAATTTTCTTTAATTTTCATGAGTCGAAGTTAGTCTTACTACTTGATCCCTAGTTGACTCACTACCAAAGATAAATACAGAGGTAAATACAGACATAACTTCCAGGAGATGAGTACAGACATAACTAAACATAAATTTCCGATATTTTGACGTAAGTTTATCTCTTGAATTAAGTTGGTTTGTAAATGTTACCCCATTCAAAATGAAATTTAGATGTGATTTTCCAGTTAATTGAAAATATATCTGGGCTTGAAAGGGTTAACAGATAATGCACTTTAACTGTAGAATTACGTTGCACTTACGAACATGAGGAGGGGGATTTTGTAAAACGAAAGATTGTGTTCTCAAGCATGACGATACGATTTTCGAAATGGAGGAATATATTTTACACCACTGAATGCACTCAATCAAATCAGAATAAACATTAAGTAATTATGATTAGCTTGGTTGCGTTGAAGGCGTGAAATCTATTATTTAAAGCATGTTCAAAGTGACAACTTGCATTTTTGTTTCACATAATTTCCTCTTTTTGTACCGACAAGAAATAATTGAATTTTTTATTTCTAGATTACTGACAGCACATTAAACTCACTTTCGTACAATTGCCCTATGATTCAAACTTTGGTGAGTAAGCTTACAGAGTAAAAATGTTCATTCCAGGTGGCCCAAGAAATTTCCTCATTTTTGCAAAGCTGCTACAGAAAAGATTTGGTTTTGCTAATTTTGGTTTTGCTTCAACTTAAAATTTGATAACTTGTTAGCCAAAATCTTTTGTTTTGTTTATTGTAATCTAGAGCCTTTATATTTCGATATTTTTTGTATGTGTTACTTTTATGTTCTATAATTTTAGATCACTAGAACCTATTATGGTTGTTGAATATATGAAATGAAATGAAACTAACTTAATTCCATAAGCTACTGAGCTATACCAAAGGAAAGTTAATGGCTTTCTCAGAGCCATAATGCAATATTTTTAGTAAACTTGCCCCAAGTCTATTTCTTATTAACACAAACTGAGAATGTCTTTTTAATCCGACAACAAAGAGAGAAAATTCGGAAGGAAAAATTTTTGGAAGAGGAAAAGGAGAATCTTCAGCTTACTTTGTTTTTTATCTTAGGTTTTTCAGCTCCTTTTCTCGGATTAAGAAAGAAATAAACTTGAAGCAAGTCTATACTTTTATTTCTTTCAGACTTTATCTCACTGCGAATTGGTAACAGACGAGGGGATCAGGCATCTAGGGGGAGGCCAATGTGCTATAGAACATTTAGAAGTTATTGAGCTTGATAATTGTCCTCTGATAACAGATACTTCGTTAGATCACTTAATGTAAGTATTTGTTCTCAACAAATGCACGTGTTATGGCCCATAAGGCTCCATCAGAGAATCGCCGCGTTGATATGTGAGCGTCTGTCTGTCTTTATGTAGATTACTTCTTGAAAACGCTCATTTTGTTATCTAAACATTTATTTTGATTTGATTGAGTGCACTCGTTGCTGTGAAATTCACTTTTTCAGTTGTAAATTGCATTGTTATGTGCCAGACGTAGATCTTTTGTTTTGCAAGATCTGCTCATCCTTTTGATGTAAATGATTTTTACCGTGTGTGCTGTAGTTTTTGCGTAGATGGTTTTGCTGGCAGTTTTTTTGTTTTTGACTTATTTATAATTAATGCTGAACATAACTTTTAAGATTTAATATTGAACATAGCAAGGCGATTTACCGCCTAGAATATATTTTATCTCATTCTTATTTTGATTTGCCAAGCAATTTTTTGAATTTCCAAGCAAATTACAAAGCGAAAACATTTTTGCCGCAAGTAGTTTTGCTGTGAGTGCATTTTTAGTCTTAGTAGTTTTGTTTTTGCCGTGACCATTTTGGTTTATGTGCAACTCATTTAATTTTACAATTTGTCGGCGATGGAATCTGACTGCTTGTTCAATTTTGGCTTCAAATCTTTAATGAACAACATTTCGTAGATTAGACCTTGAAGTTTGTTACCTTGTAACCAGGTGTCTAGTTGCCTAAGGTCCTTGTTAATAGCCTCATTCAGCTGAATCAAATCCTTGGATTGGTGGCAAAGACTGGTATCATCAGCATACATGGAAACAATAAAATATCGTACAGCATGCAGGAGGTCATTTATGTAGAAAAGGGAGACTAAGGGGCCAAGACACAAGTCTTGTGGTACACCAACCTAAATGTCTTCAGTTTTTGAATCAACACCATTGACCCTGAAAAACTGTTTACGGTTGGTAAGATAAGACTTGAACCAAGAAAGTTAACGGTGTTGAATACCGTAGAGGGCAGGCTTTTGCAAAGAATTTCATGGTCAACAGTATCAAATGCCCTTTTCAGGTTGATTAATACTAGTTCCACAAGCTTTCCAAGATCTAACTCTCGGTACCAGTCATCAGTATTTTTAAGTAGGCATGTTACTGTGGAATGAAGGCGCATAAAGCTTGACTGTTCATTGGAAAACAGACCAATTGTGTCCATATGATGGTACAGCGATAAAATTAGATTGCCGCGCTGAAAACGTGTCAATGAAGCGATTCTGGCACGACGGACCTGGAGAAATTCTAGAATAGAACTGAAGAAGCTTAAAATTAGAGCTCAAGATTACAACTTCTTGTTGCTCCAATCACGGCGCTGCATTGTGGTGACGTGAACAGAGGCAAATTTTATAAAAAATGGTGAAATTGACACACCAATTTCAAAAAGATTATCCGTTGAAAACAATAAGAAGAAACCCTCTCAACCGGAAAATGTAAACAAGCGAAGCCATGCAGAGCTGCGAAGGAGATGTTTACATTTTTAAGTTGAGAAATGTTTTCTTTGTTTTTGACAACAAATTGCCTTGAAATTGGTGTGTCAATTTCATATTGTTACAAACGTTGCCTCTGTTGGTGACATGAAAATTGTCTCGTCTGTGATTGGGTTATTTTCATTACTGTAAGATCGAGGCTTAATGTTTGCATTTTTTGGACTACTAGACAACAATTGATTGCCTTTTTGCAATTGCACTTGTATTCAGTCCGTAATTTAGGCTCCATATTTTTTAAGAACAAGATTCGTCAGTAAAGGCCCGTTTTTGACTAGAATGCTACGAGTCCTAAGTTAGAGTAAGTCTAGCAAAAACTGCCAAAAATAGCATTTGCAACGCTCCGTGTATGCTTTAAAGATTACGGCTCAAGGCAAGTTTGTGATAAAATGTGAAGCAAAATTAAGAGCCAAGATAATCTTGGATTACGTGTGCATGTACCAAATATTGTTGGAATCTTTATGAAACATTTATAACACTGGAATTACAGACCGTTTTCCAC
>JAYJMH010069158.1:0-11295 GCA_036873815.1 Phacellophora camtschatica | reverse complement strand
TAATAATGAGCGACGTTTCGATGTCATCTTAACATCATTTTCAAGCTAAATGAAATAAAAGACGTTGTTTGTATATACAAAATAATATTCTTATTCGGAATTTGTTTTAACCTTCTATTTTAATTCGATTTTCTTCCTTTGAATTTCCGATTTGTGTATAAATATTGCAAGAAAGTGTTAAGTATTTCTTTAAATAGCTCTGTTTGTTCTGTAACTGTTAATTCAATTTTATTTGTACGTTTCGTAGTCCAAGTTGCTTAGAGAATGTTTTTCTTTTTTTTTGTTATTTTTGCAATCGAATATAAAATGTATCATCATCTATCAGTTTTGTTTTGTTTGTACAAAACTCGCAGACTCGCTTACTCCTGTCTAGTTTGTTTTTTTGAGTAGTTTCCAGTTTCTATTCTCAATTTATGTGCACTGATTAGTAATTTTGTAAGGGCAGTTCTATAGGTTCTTGAATCTATTTATGATCAGTACTTTTCTACATTTGGTTTTGCTTTGATTTGTCTGTCAAATGTTAGTCTGTAAATATTGTTTGTTTGTTCTTGCCCAACTTGGTGGAACTTATTTGTCAGTTTTTCTTTACAAATTGTTTCAATCAATTAATTATTTTTCAATGTTATCTTTTTATATAAACAATTTTTATATAAACAACAGAGTTTCGCTTTGTCTCGAGGGATAATCGCTTTGAGACCAGTGTGTCAATTTCATTATTATTACGACTTTCCCCTCTGTTGGGCAAAGTCTTCATATATGCATCTTCTAATGACCCAAAGCATGCCTCAGCAGCACTAGTACTACACAACAATAACTAGTGTTAACAAGTTACAGAATCAATATTTTGTTTTCAGATGACTACTCCGAACCACTGGATGTTTACGAGTTTCCTTGGAAGAGCACTTCACATGACTCATCAGATGACGGTCCAATATCAGAACCAATTTACGATACCCCTTATGATGCCATAAGCCCCTCGTCTCCAATTTCAAGTACATCTCCTCCAAAAAGACCCTTACCCATACTCCAACCAGATAATTGTCGAGGCGGCGCACTCAAAGACGCACTCAAAGATGCGCCTCCCAAACCAAAGCGTGGTGGGATCCACGAAGCATTCTACATAAACACGAATGACGTAGAGAAGTTATTGACAGAAGTTTATGGCGATTCAAAAGTTAAAGATATGATAAAACCAAACGTAAAGAACAGGGCATTCGAGAAGATCAGAGATGAACGGATGTCGCACTCTCCTGCAAAGGTTTTTTGTTAATTGTAGCCTCATTACATAATTCCCACCTTTCGCTCCCTTCCACCTTAACTTTTGCCGCTCGTCTTTTGCAGACACTGGCACAATGGTTTCCTTATTTGTGAACATGTGATCCAAACTCTGCAATATAATTGGCTAATTTAAAAATGTAAAACATTCGCATTGCCGGAATAAACACAACAGTTTCCTCTGGTAATAAATGTAGATTGGTAACGAATTATCATGCATATTTACTTTGTTGGCGAATGAAGGAAAACCAATGCTGAGGAAAACCAACGGCAACAACAAGTGGATAGCAAACTTAAAAGTCAAATGCTTTGTGCCGTTTTTAGCCAAGAGTTCGTTTCACCACCACCATTAAATTAATCAATTAGTTTCCTCTTTTTCAGATAAGTGGTCAGATATCAGACAACGAGACTGAAGGAAGCAGAGAACTACGGGATGGTGACATCATTGTTCTTAGTGGACTTCTACAGAAAAATCAGGCTGTACGGCCCATTTTACTTGATTGCCTTACCAACAACGTCGAGGAAAATGAAATTACAGGCGACTATGCAAATAGTTCCATTGCAAGAGCAGCTTTCGCCAAAGATGACACGAGAGCTCTCGCTAAAGACGACAACCAGTCTGCAGGCGAACGAAAAGTACCGAGAGAGAAACCGAAAGTACCGAAGAAGCCGTATGGGGACATTGTTTCGCCAACCAGCGAAGCAAAATCTCCTGTAAGTGGCAACGTAAAAAACGTTATTTCAAGGATGGAAAACAAGGTAAATTCTGACGTAATCGTTAAACCAAAAGCTCCTCCAAGGCCCGCTCAATTTCCGCAGTAATATATCACACACCATCTGAGGAGCGGGCACCACGGGAGCAGCTGCCTCTCTTGCCCTACAAAAATCATGATAATTTCTTCATTGTTCCATTCTTTGCCCTTAAAATCGAGTTTTTGCCCCCCTGCTGTCCCAACTACTCCGATTTATTACCGGAGCCCTTTCACACCATTCGTAATTAGGAACACTCCAGTTCACATCTATTGTCTCGAAACATTATGAGAAACAAAAATGTTGTTGCTGTAGTGAATGTTTGAGATAGGCATCATTAAATTAACTACTGTGAAATTAACAGCAACAACCCACAAAGGGCATCCACAAAGTACGTAGGTACTGGGGGGGGGGGGGGCAAACCGAAAACATACATATATTTTATTGTCCGCTTTTTATATTTTTTTGTGTACCACGAGGGGAGGGGTGTTTAAAAAATAGTCAAATTATTGCCTACGTATTCTATCGATGCCCCCTTTATGAAAAAAGATTATCATAATCAAAATAATTACAATAATCTAAGTTAATGGCCCATGATTATATTTGATATGGGGGCCAATGCATTCACTCCGTAGTCCTTGTTAGCAGACTTACTACATTTGTCCCTATGTTTTCACTCCATAAGAACACTTTCATTATTCTACATTCAAGAAATTTAACCACTGCGGAGGAAAGTTTGTTCACTCAAACCAGTTTGAGCGAGCAATTCAATTCAACAAATAGAATAGACATAACATAAATGAAACGTAAACAATGTTGTTGCGAGCGATAACTTGTACGAATGTAAGAAGTCTACCTAATAATCAATGTAAATTTAATTTCTAACAGCTAATTTCGTTTTGAGTTCAGAATTCGTATATTTGAAATAGATAATATATTGTGGTTCATTTAGGAATTTTTTAATAAGTAATTTGACTTTGTATAAATTTAGTTGAAAGGTGTCAAATCATGAAATCAATAAATACCTTTCCCAGATGTATGATAAATGGAATTCGTTCCAAAATGCATTTCCGAGGAAAGTTAATTAATATTACTGAGGCTCATCAAGTGCTTCGTGTTCATCAATCTGGTTAGGTATTGTTCACCGCTTTTTAGCCTGCTGCTTGAGTGCAGCCTCCATTTTGGAAAAGTTTGATGCTACGCGTAGGTCATTTGATTTATGACTGAATGTTTAAACGTTATTTGTCATGCACTGGGATCCGTCTTCGATTATATTGTTGTTAGATAGTTTTTGAATAAAATCTAATCATGCTCGTTTGAACAATTTTCAGCCCCAGCATTTAGGCACTTAATAGACAGAATAATGTCAAACAAATACGAAAGTTACTGGATGGAGAAAATTTCGTCGGATTCAAGCACTAATACACATGGTGGTAATAGATTACGCTCCTATAATCTTCAGAATAGGGAACTTGGTACGAATCTAACTAAATTTAGGTGTAGTAACCACTATCTTAATATAGAATTCAGTCGTAGGTCTGGTATCTCCGTTTGAGAAAAAGCTGTGTAACCATTTACATCCGTCTCGTCACAAGTTCCTCTTTCTATTGATCTACTTCTCAGAAACAAATTCGTGTTTCCTCTTTCAAGTGAAGACCTCGAAATTATTCTAAACGTGGAAATTACTAAAGCAAATAGATTGCGATCACAGGACACCATTGTGGCACTCCAATAGATTTCTTCTCCAATGTTTTATATCTTTGTACAAGGCTGTAGTTTTTCTTTTTATTATCTTTTAATTTTATAATCATTTGTAGTTTTGGATAGACTGATGCACTAATACTGTAGTTGCTAGTCTTTTCGATAATTGAAAACGAGAAATGATTATTGTCTGCTGAATGGTCCAGCACTTTCCCAAGTTTACAGGCAGCAGTATTCCATATTCATATTCCGCGTTTTATGAGTTGAGCTGCTTCGATTTCATGCAGTGATCGTAAACACGTATTCAAAAATTGTACATTTGTGCTCGTTTTTACATTTATTTTTAGTATATATTAATTTTAAAGTATTTTTCAGATAATTTTGTTGCACGGTGAAAATTTAAAGAAGTAAATATTTTTGGGAAGTATTAAATTTAAATTTTTTAAATTTCAGATAATTTATTATGCAAGGTGAATGTAAAAATAAGTAAATAATATTTGGTAGCTAATCAGTGCAAGCTAGGCAAGCAAAGAAAAGTTTTATTAAGCGATAAAATTCCGAAAAAATCAGGCATGGGTCAGAATAAGCAAGTTTGCATTAGGTTTGGAACATGATAAGAGCGACATTGAACTAGAAGTCGCACTTTTGCCTCAAAGTTCTAATATTGATTAATAAATCTACCAACTAAGTCCTACAGTATATGTCAGTAGATTCGATTCCTGCTCGACAGTAGCATAACTTTGAAATATACAGTGTGTGTATACATTTATAATATACTTGAAGTATTACAGTGCCCAACTGTGTCGATCCTAGTCCAGCAGACGGGATAGAATTTAATCAACTTGCAGAAATCAAATTGGAAATGCAAAAGCTAGTCAATCTATGAATTTTCATTATTTTTTCCTAACTACAAATGATTTTATCAGCATTTAAACCTAGAAAGATCATAAGGGATTTGACCGTAAAATTGTCTTGGGGTGAAAAATTTCACCCCGAGCATTTTTCACGGTCAAATCCCTTATAAATTCTCAAACTTTCAATTCTTCTAAAAATTCAATAGCTAATGATAGGTATTTGAAAATTCACACATTGACTAAGTTTTGTACGCGGAATCTGAATTTGAAGTAAAAAATTTCATTGAGCAAAATTTTGTATAAATTCATAATGGCGCATTTTCGTTAAAGTGGTGGACGTTGCGAGGGAGCATCAAGATCATAAAGAACATTGAAAAGAGGAGATTCGCGAGGACATATGGTTTTCTTTATTTGAATGATTGAGATATGGAGATGTGATGAGATTTGGAGTTTTTGTATATACTGAATATTTTATTGATAATTGAGAATATAAACTTGGTGTTCATTTATTTTGAACCAAAATACTTTGGGATTCTAGTACGGGACATTGTCATTTTTGCTATCCGGAATTGATGCGGCAATTGGTCCCAACACAGAGGGTGCTGTCGCTGCGCATCTCTAAATTTATCCAGGGGGCTTTAGCCCCTCCACTGAGCCGCCAAATTATGTGCCTATTATTGTGGAATACGTTTCTGGGTTGTTACATTCAAAAACACTCTGTCAGGTGTTCCACAAGGTTCAGTAATAGGACCTATTCTATTTATTTAGCTGATAGTAAATTAGAAATAACTGTAAATATATTCGAAGTATATCAGTTTCTTTTTTGTAAAAATTTAGAAGCTATATAAAATTTGAATAAAAAAGTTTCCCTTTAGTTTTCTGGGGGGAACCCAGTTTTTGCCGGAGAAATATTGAAACAGTCCGCATTTTGAAACGAGAGAGAAAAGGATAGAATTTTCTCTCTTTAAATGCAAAGGCATGACAACGAAAATAAAATTACAAAGAGAAACTACTTTGGCGTCCGAAGACCCATGTTGATATCTTGCTTGACAAAATATACCCAATCAATCACAATCAATCAAATCAAGCTTACGCTCAATGAAATCAAAAATAAAACTTTTTGGTGCTGCAAACAACACCATGCATGGCCTTGAGAAAATTATTGACGTTGGCTTTCTTTGTGTATGGAAAAACTTGAAAGATTTTGGCAAAAAAGTTTATGCCATGCATAAACAAAAAAATTAATAAAATTATCTCCTCCGCAGCAGTTTTGCAAACCTGAGGACATTTTTCTGGGCCACCAAAAAAAAACTGTCCCGGCTGAAAAATTTAAAGAAAACAAAGAAATATGAAATATTGAAAACTCCAGATGTTAATAACAAAAATTAATGCAGTGATACTAACAGGCAATCATCTAGTGATAGGCAATTCATGATATAATAATAATAATAATTCATAATGAATTGAAAATGTGTAATAATTAATCGAAATTTGTGCTATGATGAAACTTTGTTGTAAATATTAAAAATATTGACACAGTATCAATTAATACATAGTTTAATTAAATTATTGATTAATATATGATTAAATATTAAAATGATGTCATTTAGATCATACAGCGGACACTTTTTTCTTAATGTCATTAAAAACAATTGGCTTTAAAGAAGGAGGATGTTTCCTCCTGTGGAGGAGGATGTTTCTACCTGTAGAGGAGGATGTTTCTACATGTTGAGGAGCATGTCTCTACCTGTGGAAAAGGATGTTTCTAACTGTGGGGGAAGAAGTTTCTACCTGTGAAGGAGGATGTTTCTACCTGTAGAGGAGGATGTTTTTACCTGTGGAGAAGGATGTTTCTGCATGTGGAGGAGGATGTTTCTACCTGTGGAGGAGGATGTTTTTACCTGTAGGGAAGGATGTTTCTGGATGTGGAGGAGGATGTTTCTACCTGTGGAGGAGGATGTTTCTACCTGTGGAGGAGGATGTTTCTACCTGTGGAGGAAGATGTTTCTACCTGTAGATGAGGATGGTTCTACCTGTGAAGGTGGATGTTTCTACCTGTGGAGAAGGATGTTTCTACCTGTGGAGGAGGATGTTTCTACCTGTGGAGAACGATGTTTCTGCATGTGGAGGAGGATGTTTATACCTGTGGATGAGGATGGTTCTACCTGTGGAAAGGATGTTTCTGCATGTGGAGGAGGATGTTTCTACCTGTGGAGGAGGATGTTTCTAAATGTTGAGGAGGATGTTTCTACCTGTGGAGGAGGATGTTTCTGCATGTGGAGGAGGATGTTTCTACATGTGGAGGAGGATGTTTCTACCTCTGTAAGTGTAGAAGAGGACGTCTATAATAGACCATTCGAAAAAGATGGCCCTGAGGCGATTTTTCCTTTGATTCATTGCGTTCTATTTATGAATAACAAATAGTCCCATAAGCGTTCGATCATTGAACGCGATGAATTTCGGAAAAAGCCCCCTTCCACCATCTTTTTCGGTAAAGCATCCTCCTCCACATAGGCAGAAACGTACTTCTCCACAAAATGTAATTATTTTTTAAAAGTTATTCCTCTAAATTTTAAGAAAAAATCCCTTTAAGTAAATAATATTTTTAGCTTAAATAGCAATAAAATAAAAAAGTCCACATTGCTCTCCATGACGATAGCCATAACGAAACGAAATGATTAACAAAAATCATAACGCCATGTTTGTAACTCAAAGCATTTCTTGAAAACATAAACATCAAAGCAACGAGTTAAGTAGCCTGATAACCGGCCCATCATTCTAAAAGAAGTCTTGATATCAAATGAATTAAATGTCGTTTTTAAAGAAACGGCCCTATAAATTTTAACAATGTGAAAATCAATTTTCACAGTAGAAACGCGTTCTCGACCTTCTCACAGAGTTTGAAGACCTTGACTGGCTTTCTGGCCACAGAAGGTGCAGTAACACTTAACTTGGATAGGAGGGAGTGTCCTATATTTTTGGGGCTGGATTTCGATTTTGATAATATAATTTGCTCTAAATAGTTAACAATCTTATAATTTTGGGTGAAATATTAAGAAATAGCATATAAATGTTAATAAAAAGATATTACAGGCAGCAAAATTGCATCATATAAACATGCGCGATAGTGTAATATTTTTGGGTTTTTGTTCCGTCATATTTTTGGGCCAGCTCAAGATTTCATTGGACACCCCTATCCGAGTTTGATGGTACTACCCCCTGGGTTTCTGGCTGACTTTCTCAAAGAGCTTGAAGGGAATGATCGATCAAATTTTTAAGAAGTATTTACTTTTATTGTGCAATAATGAAAAAGAAAATAATCAGTAAATCATATTATCATGCTTGTGAGAAAATTACCACAAAATTTCAGTAATATCAATTCCAAAAGATCAATACCTTTTGCAGTCATTTTGTTTTAATCGTTAACTCATTATCAAGCAAATTCGATTTAAGATTCGAATTACTGATTACTGATTACTGATTCGAAGTTAGTTTGAAAGGAAATTTTTACATTTTTAATTTTGTTAGTTTGAAATGTTCCAAAATTTCAAAATCAATAAGAATTTTGGACATAAAATATTTTGTTAAGGGTAAAAAATTACACCCGGAATAAACTTTGAAAGCCAATTCGTTTAGATATTTCTCAAGATTCGGATAACCACAAACTCAGTATTTGTAGAAAATGGGAATGTAAACTTTTAAATTTAGACTACTAATTTTTGGATAGTTAATCCAAATCTGGAGTAAATGTTGGAATAAATTTTTTACGAACTTCCATCATAATGGTAGACCAAACTTGAAAACTTGTGATGTTTCCTTTTCCGTGCTCAGACTTTACCCCATCCTTACCCTCAAGAGAATTGGGAAAAATTTCAAAATTTGAATGGCACACAGTTTGAAGAGCACTTTGACCATTCCTTGTTTTATTGCGACCATGCCCAAAGCACAAAGCAATTAGTTACGTGTTAATGATAGCTTCTAACAATCAACGGCACATAGTTGTTTTCTTCTGTTTGGGCTGGACCTCTAATATCTTAAGGAGCGTAGAATCGGAGGCACTACTGTTATAGTGCCTTATAAAAAATGGCGCTCTGAATATTGAAAAAGGCACATTATCTAATTTGATGGGCACTTTCCCCCACCTTTTCAAAACGCGATGGGGCACATGCAACTGGTGCTCCCCCTCCCCCCGCCAATTTCTACGTCTCTACTGAACCTGTGTGCGAGAGTCTGAAAGGAATGAAAAATCTAAAGCAGAAATTAGTAAGGTAACTTTTTATTTCTCTCGCTCTCTTTTTTGTTTCATTTTTTCCATACTTTTAGACTCTGGCACCCAGGGTAACTTATCTTTAATCTAAACTTCTTTTTAAGAAGCTTAAAGAAAGTGCACTGAAGTGTTCATACAGCTCAATATACATAGTGTCCGTAAACTTCAACTTCACAAAGGGTCAGTGCATCTTGGATATTACTCTCAATGAAAACAAACAACCCATCCAAAGATGTGTCGCATTTGAAGGCAACAGTGGATGCAGTTGTGATACTTGCATTCATTTTGCAAGGTTGGTTTACATAAGCTTTATCTTCGTATCCAATTCTGATGTTGAAATCTCGCAGTCTTTCTGAACAGCAGTCACCTCTGTTTGTTATCGTTATGTTTATGATCGAGGCTGGTTCATCCAGTTTCACTCTCCACCAAGGTTGACTGTACATTTGGTTGTAAAAGGCTCCAGTGCAAGAATTTCCCGACCATTTCATATCTTTGTTGCCATCAACAGCTCTCTGACGTAGGCCAGCATTAACGGTATCTAAAATGTACAATATATATTGACAAACTGGAAAATAATGTTCGGGAAAATAAAGGAAATATTAAATTTAAGGACAAGTTGGCCGCTGGCGGATCGCCTCCTTTCATCAACTCACATGAACATATTTGTTCATTTATTTATCCGCATTTTTAAAAAGGAACCCGTTCACATGGAATCAGGCCGTAAAATCGTCAAAAATTAAGAAGCTAAGAAACTCTACCTATTGCAAAACGTTATTTTTCTGATTTAAATGTCAAAATGTGTTGTCCAACAGCAGGGATCGATATAGACCTGTTTTCAGAGGTCTAACGACCTCTCATTACCTGTTACTCAATACGTTACAATCAAGAACATATTCCTTATCTCTAAGAAACTCTACCCATTACAAAACGTTCTTTTTCTCATTTAAATGTCAAAATGTATTGTCCAACAGCAGGGATCGATTTAAACCTGTTTTCAGAGGTCTAACGGCCTATCTTTACCTGTTTTTCAATAAATGGTTTACAATCAAGAACATATTCCTTATTTTTTTACTGGATTCACTGGAATTAAATACTTTTCAAATTTTTAGGAAATTTGTAAGGAACTTTTAGCACTAAAAACCGGTCAAAATTTTTAGAAATTAAGTGAGAAGGCGCAGAGCCAAGTCTCTCATAAAAATTGCTTCTATTTCCAATGATAGGTTGCCGATTCTTCATATTTTATCAGGATTCGATCCCGCGATGTGCAATCTATTGCATTTTTTGTGTAAAGTTGAGAACAATTTCTCTGACGCCCAGTTCTGCACGATACTCTCTTCCTCTCACACAGGAAATATAAAAGCGGCTGTTTTTCCTAAAAATTGTTGTCTTTCCTTTTCAGGGCCTTTTGGTACCCAGGGTAAGGGCCCTTTTTTAGCAAAATGGAAGCCAAACCAGGAGGAGACACGACTCTTATTATTATTATTATCTATTTGGTTCACCCTGGATCTAAGAAACAACAAACGAATAATGTGCATGAAGCCAGAGAACTACCATATGTACCTGATTGACGAGCAGGACGACCAAGTGCCAAATTTTCCACCTCTAAAAGATGTAAAAATAAAAACTGAATTTTCTGTTACTAACTATAATAATAAAATAGGAAAGAATAAATAGATGGTAGGAAAAGCAAAAATGCATGGGTGATGGAAAACCAAAACCATAAAATACACAACGATTCCTAACGCCCGTGGTACAAGCCACATTAACCTTGCCTTACATGCAAACCAGGTTTGGCGCCAAAAATTCGAAAGCACACCTAACTAATGTAAAACTATCAAATTTTCTATTGAATTAAAGTGGTGATATATTTTTCGAAACATTTAGCTGAAAAGTGGTGATGTATTTTTCGAAACATTTAGTTTACAAATTTGGTCTTGGCTAATCTGCACAAATAATGAAAATTATTATCTACTTTGCCAGAACCATATTCAGGCTTGTTTTTGATGGGTTGGTCACATCTGTTTTTCCAGTGGGGCACAGATTAAGCATGGAAAGGAAATGCGAATTAAAAGTTACTCAATGGCCTCAAAAATCTACGTATTTTGCGTGCTATCATGGGCATTAGGAATCGAGCATGAACTGTCTCAGTGTCCCTGTACCCGTGAAGGTTAAATAAGAGAAAGAGAAAAAAGGTAATTTCTTCTGTTCAGTCACACATACACATCAAGGTAACAGTTACACACTTACACGTAACGGGCGCATGGACAGCACAGGGAAGAATAACAACTCACGTTTCTTAATGCCATGGTGATATAAAAGAGTTCCGGTGAACGGACATGAACCAAGACATTTAGATCAATCTATTGAATAAAAATCTTATAAAAAATCTATTTTTACAAAAACGGAACGTGCAAACCATTTTATTGAATCCATCTAAAGATTCCTCTC
>JAYJMH010069147.1:0-11296 GCA_036873815.1 Phacellophora camtschatica | reverse complement strand
ATAATAAGAACAATTTAAGAACATTTCAGCCTCAAATTCTTAGAAATCTAACACCATTGAGCCTCTGCAAAAATTAATTGGCTCTAATAAAAAAAAACCGTAAATGCATAAATCTCTGGTTTTTCTGGATCCCTTGCAGCCGGATTCGAGACATTGGTTCATGTGTCCTTAACAGACTTATTACCACTTGAAATTGGCCAGAACTCCTGTGCAAATGAAATATTTTGATAAATGAACGTTCGCAAGTGTATAAGCATGATAATTTAACAGCAGTATTTCTTAATGCATGTTTGCCCCCTGTTATTTCCAATTTGTGATATTTAGGGGGGTGATGAGTTAAAGATAAATATTACTAAGAAGGAAGTCGATCTTTTGGTTTTACAAGACTCGTTTGTGTTCATGTATAGCTCTTATACCGGGCGAATAAAAACATATCATCGAAAAAATGTTTAAAAATTGACCAGTTTTTCAAAAGTTATTTCGTTCTTCCTTTCCAGCAAATTCGCTAGATAGCTTCGGAATGACATAACGAATTTTGACCAAATAAAGTTTTACGTGCAATGTTTCACAGGGTATAAATTAGTAAACAGTATACGTATCTTTGCTTTCTCGATATATCGCAATGTATATTTCTCGTCTCAAGGTCGTTCTTGTATCTTTAGAATCTTTTGCTTTTATTTTCAGCTTGTTCTCGAAGAATCGGATGCAGCAATCAAATCAATAGAACTACAATTGGTTCGAGTTGAAACTTGTGGTGAGTGAGGCTTGTTTTTGCGTATTTAATTGTGTCTTCGTGTATTTGTCTGTTTAATTGTGTCTTTCGTGTACGTGTCTGTTTAATAGTGTCTTTCGTGTACGTGTCTGTTTGAGAGTGCCTTCCGTGTACATGTCTGTTTTTGAAAAATCAACAAAATTGTATGTTTTTGCGTAGTTAAGGAAAGGTCAAATGTTTTTAGCGATATTGTTTCTTTTTATAGCATGTTTAAAATCATTAAAATCATGTTAAAATTTAGCGTTTTTATGAGAGCCCTCGTTTTGATGCATGTTACAACACGTTTCTGAAAAATTGGTAAATCCATTTTTTGTTTGTTCTCTTCACTTTTTATCGTTACAAAAGTTTGAATGCTATTATAAACAATAACAAAAACGGGATTTAAGAGTATGGCTCAGAATCAGGGTTCTTGAACTGTAATTACATCATTAGTCCTGTCGCTTTACAAAATTGGCGATGGTTTCTTCAATTGATTGGGCCTTTTCATGATAGCAAGAGAAAATTTTAATTTGGCCTTTTCATGATAGCAAGATAAAAGTTCTCTTTATTTTATCTTAATAATAGCTGAGGAATATAATTTTTGAGATAAAAAATAAAGTTTTTGTGATTTTTCGAACGTCAATACTTTTTTTAGGGACACCCAGTATATTTATTTATATGAGTTTTATTTGTGAGTTTGACCATACATTTCTGGCAAATGAAGCTTAACTTTAATTCCGTTAATCCAGTTTACTTTTTGATACATAACGAAGTAACTAATTTGTTGTTTTTTGCCAACAGGTTGCGCTGAAGGCTACGCCAAAGATTGTAAGTTTAATTTCGTAAAAAAAATCATCCATGAAGCTAGTTGTTAAATATATTAAATTAATTCAGACCCGAAGCGTTTAATTCTTTAATTCACGACGAATGTAGTTTTAAGTCCTGAATTGCCAAGGAATACGTTTTTTCAAAATTTATTAAAAATTTGTAAATGAATTTGTCATTATTTGGATATCAATTTAACAAAATCGAAAAGGCCTAATATATTTTAATTAATGTTAGGCTTTTCAATAAAACTTAATATGGAATTTTAACTAAACATGGAAGTCGGTATTTTTTTACTAAAGAGTTCAATATTCTTCACAATTTAGTAGGAAATGACATTAGCAAAAGTTCACAATATTTGACATACATGTTGTGTCATAGGTACATGTTGTGCTTCGAGTTTGGTGAAGAAGTTAACAATGGCATGGGGAAAATTTTTTAATGGACGTATCTGGTGTTATTTTTTCCATTTTACAAAGATAAAAACAAGGAAAATTAATTTTATTGCTTTTTTTCTTACAGCAACTGAAATTCAGAATCTACAAGTAAGTGATAATTCGTACTTTTATTTCACTATATTATTTTCTTATCACGTTTGTATTATTTTTATTATTTTTTATCTGTCATCAATTCATGTTGCTAGAAATGCCAATCATAAGAATATAATCTAGCTGTCCATTTTTCGAATATCGTTATAAGTGTAACAGCTCTGCTGGTGTAAAAGGTTATCAAACCAGTGAAAGGAGTGGTGCCTTCGGTGATCTAGCTTAGACATAACTATTTGGGGCCTGTATTGTTTAATAAACAATTAGAAAAATGGGCGTTATGTTATATAAATTATCATGATAATAGACTTTTACGATTTGGGAACTGGAGCCCCCCCCTCCCCCTAAGAATAATGGTTTCTACGTCCTTGGTCCTTTTCTACCTGCCTACCATAGGTAGATAGCATCAAATGAAAAAGGAGTCTCTGGTCTGCCTTTGACCTTGTTGTCGGCCTACTTACTTTTTGTCAGAATTGTTTTTAATTGATAATTTATTTTGTAATTTTAGATTGCAGATGGTGACTTGTGCCGAGGAATGGTATTACCAATTTACATGATATTTCCAAGGCTGTTTACATGCCCAACTTTGGCAACTACCAGTTTCAAAGTCGGTGAGTTGTTGGACTTGTTTCGAACCTATTTCTCGTTAGATCATTGCGTAAATCAAAAATGTTGAATAAGCACTTTTATGAAGGAGAAATTGAAAAAATCCCAAGCAGAAGCAATCACGTCAAATAACTTTTTCTTACTTACGCACTGATCAAACAAGAATAGACTTGGAACAAGACTTGTGAGTTTCGTAACGAAAAATTGTAAATACCATGCCGGAAATGTATCTTGGTGTTCCTACAGTTTGTAATTACCAAAGTTGAATATTTTGATTTCAAAACGTCAAATTTATATCTGACAATAAATATAATATACATAATTTTTAACTGGCTTTTTATTTCGATATTGAGATCCTCAAAATTTATACTCGATATCGAAATTTATTTTGTTCCAGAAATGTATGCAGAATGAATTTAACAGACAACGTTACTCCGGAATAACGGTTTTTTCTCGCAGAGGCTGTATAAGTTATCTTTTAAAATTGATAATATAAACTTAGCGACTTTTTCAAATTTTTGATTATAAATATTAATGATAAGAATGAGCGACGTTTCGATGTCATCTTAACATCATTTTCAAGCTAATAGAAATAAAAGACGTTGTTTGTATATATAGAAAAATAAACAATAGAAAGATTTCTTATCACTTGATGAGAATTTTGGCGGTTCAGATGATTGGCGCCAAAAAGACTAAGTGAACAATTTGGCGGCGATGGAATCTGACTGCTTGTTTGAATTTGAGTCAACTACCACGGCTGAATTAGGTCGAAACTTTCAATAATGTTTACTGCAACTGCATCACCTTATTAAGTGCCTGAAAATACATCGTATTTATTTGAATAAAAACATTAAGTTTTGTTCAGAATCAATTTTTAAATGCATTTATAACATAAAGCTTTGTGCAAAAGCAAACTTTTTATTTAGAAGAAGGTTGCAAAATTTGTTTAATTTAATATATATATATACTGTATTCTTTCTAATAGTGCCGCCCTTCCTATCAAAGACGCCTCACTCATAAACCCGCCTTTTAATAGAAGTTTAATTAATAAACCAGTATGTACAAATCTGTACAAATTTTCTATACTTGTAACCTTGTACTTGTTACATGAGGTAACGTTTACTTCGATGACCTTATGCTTTGCAAACATAGTTGCAAACAAACATAGTCAAATCATGCGAAACAATCAACTATATTTCGGGTTCTGGGATTTACGATTCAATAATATATTTTTGGGTCTGCAAGTTCTAGCATAGAAAGGTTAATTAAAGGATGTTAAAAGCAGCAAAACTGTATAACATACTGCATCATAACATGCGCCTATTATATTTTTAGGTTTTCATTCCATTATATTTTCGGTCAGCTCAAATTTCCTCGGACACGCCCCCTATCCAAGGTAGAAGGTACTGCCCCCCCCCCCCCTCCCTGGGACTATTGTAGAGATAATACGGGATATAGTAATTCATCGTTGTCATTTTGGGCAGTCAAACATTGTATTTTTGTAACTAGACTAAACTCTTACAACTTATTTTACAGAATTTGAACTGAACATTGTAATAGTGTTTGCAGACGACCATTTGATCACGGAGAACTTCCCTATCAAACTTTGTAGACAATAAGATTTTTGCTTCGAAATGACATTTTGTAAATATAAATTTTTGAAAGAAAATTTCAGGTCGATTGTCGAATTATTGGCTCATATACAGCAGACTATGTAACCAAATTGGAACAACCCGGGAAAATGTTTTTTCATTTGGATGCAATAGATATTTCAGATGAAATTTAGGACACAAGCTGATTTCGTAATGCTGATTAATTTTTGTATGAATCATAAAATGCGGTTGCATTGTTGCAAATAAATTGATTGAAATTCTTCTATTGATTGTAAAAATTATTTTTGTAGAAAATTATCCAATACAGACTATTGTTGTTTTTATTTTGAAGAATATGCTTATGTTTTTTGGACTTGTTGTACCGAGGGCAGGGTATGGATTTAGCAATTTTTTAAATACAATGATTTGCTAATTTAAAGGTTATTGATTGTTACATTTCATCAAAATTATTTTGATGTTGTGAAGTTGTGGCAATTTGCTAATTTTGATGTAGTAAAATTGGAGCAGCGCTGCGAATAATTTTACGCTGTGGAGGATTTTTCGACCTGGATCCAGAGACTGGAAACGAGGCATTAATTTTCGCGCCAGATTAAATGTTTCCTTTAGAGGAACGTTTGATAAATATCATATCAGTGAACAGTGATTGTTTTGTAACTAAAGAACCTCTATAAAGCAAGCAAGAAGGTGAGAAAAATTATGTTTTTCAGATGCGTTGTGACAAGAAAGTGGCTAGCTACTTTAAAAAAATTGGCTCAAAGTTGAAATATTTTAGGTTTTCCATTTTCTCGCTCCAAATTAAAGATGTGATGTTTGATATTTTGAAAAAGGCAAACTGTTATAGATTTGGGCAGCAAGCTACCCAAAAACCAAACAAAAATCTTTCAAATTAAAGACTGCATCACACAAGTCTTGAATTTCCCACCGGAGTAGTCATCACTTTTCCTTCGTATTCAGAAGGAGAAAATATTTTCTTGTTTTCTAATTACAGTTTTATTCTTTTCTTCTTGATTGACCCAAAACTATCTTCATTGCCATTGGCAGGGTTGTTGTAGTAGCTCGAAATCTGTAAGGCTAAAAATCTCAAATTGTGCTAAAAAATATGTCTAAAGAAGGGCAAACTTGTAGTTTAAGATATCATCCAGTTCACTAGATGAAAACACTTTTGCGCACAAAATGCATGCATTGTTTTCTTTTTTATTGTTGTTTGTTGTCTGAATTTCAACAATCAATAAAAATTAAAAGATATTGACTCAATCCTTTTCTGTTTTCATTAGTCTGAGGCTGAGAGTAATTGCTTGTCAAGAGTGCATCATTTACATGAAATATTTTAAAATTGTTTTATACACACTAATTTGTGATGATTTCCATGTTGCTTTATTTATTTTAATAAATATTTCCAAAATATTTATTACCACACACATATCATGTTGGTAACTGCAAGATCATGCTGACTGTATTTTAACATTTTTACTTTTTGTTTTAGCACTATTATTTGGTTGTTGGATTGGCACAAACTTGCAAAGACCAATTGAATAACTGCTATGCAGACAAGAGGTAAAAGAAAGGCATCAACAGACTCACAACCACCTGAAATCATGAGCAAAAAGGCAAATGGAAAGAAATCAGAAAGTAATCAATGGGTCATGCTTGCACCAAGTAGGTGACTGATAAATGTATCCTAGACTTAAAATAGAAACGTTTTGGAGCAAACCTTTAAAGTATGAAAAATCGACATCAAGAGTTTAACAAAGAAGTTTATTTCATTCAAGGATAATGTTCAGCTTGAAAAAACTTTCAATATAAATTGATTTACTTATAAACATTCTACTGATATAGTGATGATATGTATTATTATAAGAAATTTTTGAAATTTCTTAAAATTTGATTTTCATAGGTCATGTTGGAATTGCAGTAACTAGTGATCTTGGCAAAGAGCATGGTCTAGTTTTTCACAAAATTCCTCACCCACAATCAGGTTTGTTATTCATTTTATTTTATGGTTTTAATTGTTGATAATCATATTATATATGCAAGTCAAATGGTTAAAGTGTTGTGTTTTGAAGCCAAACACTGTGTGAGAGCAAGGGTCCAGGACCAGCTGTCTGGACTTTTAACTGCAAAACCCACAGCCAACTCAGCTGTCCATCCTTTCGATGTTGGTAAATAAATACCAGTTAATATTGAGTAAGTGGTAAAAACTGACCAAGGATAGGCAGGCCTTTTCTTTTAAAAATTAATGGCGTGCAGTAAATCAGACACCTTAGAAGTTTTGGGCGTGTGATGTGTTAATTAAAAAAGTGTATACAACAAATAGAAATAGTATTTTGGCTATGTCACTGCACTGACTGCTTCCAATTTTTCTCCAACAGTAAAATACTTTTTTCAAAATTGCTCTTAATGCTTTTATTCCTGAAGCTTTATGCCAACAATTCATTCTTTTGAAATAAAAATTGTTGTCGTACGTACAGCCTCTACTAAAACTTTTTTACGTTGTTTTCTCAAATTTCGAACATCATTCTTCTTGCAGGTATTTTATGTTAAAATCCCCCAATAGTTACAGCCACATGTTTTACACTAAAGGTCTTTGTTATCGGTGATTTTTTGTTGCCGTTCGGCTACGGTGGGAATAAAGCTATTTGTGACTAAATTTAAGTATTCACCCAAATGCTAAGCAAAGATAAGCTATAAAACCAAATTGAATCTTTCTGTCTTATGTTCAATGACTCTATTTTCCCCAACCAAAATCTTTCAGGCATGTCTTCCGATATTTTCACCAGATGAATGAATGTGACCACGTTGTTTTTATACGGATTATGGTATTTTGAAAAGCTGGGCCCATTTATAAACACCAAACACTTCATCTCTTTGGTTTTTTTGGTACTGTAAATTTGTTGCATATTTGCTCAATATTAAAAAAACTTTTATAATGGGTGTAAAAACTCTCCAAAAAGCTTAAAAGCACACCTTGGCTATGTTAGACGTGTGTGGAGGCGTGTACGTGTGATGGCACGCCTCAAAAAAGAGGCCTGGATAGGAGCAGCCCCCCTAAATCTAAAAAGATATTGCCTACAAAGAAGAGTCTTTGGGTCACCTCCTGCTGTGGCCAACTTACTTACTTACATTATATGTATTTCAGTGGCTTGAACTTCTTGAAATTCTTTTTTACCAGGCCAGCCCACATTATATGCATTCAAAGAGCATGATGTTTTTGAAATATTGAAATTTACTGAAAAATACAGATCATGGTTTATAGATGAAAGTGTTCAAGAAGGTAAATAACATTATTTTATTTGATATCTTATTTTTACATGCATTTAAAAATGAAGGAATTTTTTGTTCTATTTTGGCTCACATTTTTCCAGTACCCTCTAACATGGTTTCAAATAGTTGCTGATTAAAAAATTTCAAATATTTAAACAATTATATTTGTTTTTCTATCGCTTAGATGGTTCCATGATGATGCTCTCTCCTGTGGATCCAATATTGTTGGCAATTCCTTTCCTGACAAAACTATCAGAGAAGGTTAGTAGGAAATCAAACTGCAACATTTTTTTTTATGGTTTTCATATTTGTGCTAATTCTTTTTATCAGTGTTTAATCTTTTGTGGTCACTCAATTTTTGAACTTTATCCTGTGTTACACTTTTGAGGTTAGCAGCATGATCAATTTTTTGCTGTTAATAAAAAAATTTGTTCGATTAATCATTTTGTACAAATCAATAAACCATCTTGGTGATCTCAACATCATGTTATAAGTGAGGGGGAAATGGTCACATTTCGTATAGCCGTCAATATCCCATCAAAAAAATTTTAATATCAATAGAAGATGATTCTTTACAGAATTTTTGGTAGTTTTCTCAAAACAATATTATTGATTGCTTTTCAAAATGTGGTTATTTTTCCCACTTACAACATGGTACCATGATTTCTGAATGGTTTGTATAAATGAATAAATCAAAGTTATCAGATTTAAATAAGCTTAATCACAACAGAGTGTGCATCTATTTAAATTTCTCTTAATTTCTTCAGGGAAAATACATGACACTCGACCAGATATTTATCGACAAGGATTACCAAAATGGCCTAAATTGCCTTGAGAATTGTCTGTCAAATTCTAAGTTGGAAAAGATATGCGATTGCAGAGGTTCAGATGATTTGATTGCATATAAAATGGATATGGATAAAGTCATTAGTTGGGTTGCAAAGAAGGTAAGCTGCTTGAGGAGAGCTATAGCTTCAGGCTCCCCTCAAATGCTGGAGGAGAGCTGTTGTTCCCCTAAAAGAGCAAATTGCTCTTCTCAAAGGTTGCTTATTTTTTCTTATCTTATTTTTTTTAGTGAATCTACTTAAGAATAGCTCCCCTGAATAGCAATTCAGTGTTCATTATCACATTCTAAATTTTCTGACCAGACCTACCAAAGTGTCTATTCGTTTGTGCTCCTACTTAGTGATAACTGCAGAAGAAGCTTGGATTGTTAAATTAAATCTCAAATTTTATTTTCAGGTTCAACGACTGGTGGATCACTTAAAGAAGTCAAAGATTCATGTAGGAAGTGGTTCTCGAGCTGCAAATTTCGTCAAATTATCAAACAATAATTCCTGTACACATGGTAAGATTTTAGGCAATTTGGTGTTAAATAAGAAAATGCTAGGAATTGTTTCGTATTTTCTAAGGTTAAAGACTTAAATTATTTCGTATGTGGACAATGAAACATTTTGCATACCAAGGACCAAAAAAATCACCCAAAGTTCTGACGTTTGAAAAATCACCCAAATTTGATTTTGTTACGAATTTCAAAAATTTTATTTTTCTGCTAACGTGAGAGAGACCAAGTTAATTTCAGAAGCTGGCGTTATTTTGGTAACTTTGACGAATGATGAAATAGCTTCGACTTGAAAGACATAATTTTGAGCTATACTTTACAAAACCTTTGTAATTTTAATAAAGATAAAAATTTGAAAGCATTTAATGCAGCAAATAATACTTCTGCATCATATTGATATTTCTAACAATATAAAATGAGGGCAACTTGCACTTATTTCTCATAACAATTTATGCCATGCATCAAAACCAGGTCGCTTTTAAACTGGCAAAATTACATTGGTTTCAACATGGTGGTGAAATATTTGACATTGCTACAATTAATTTAGCCCTCCTTGTATATGGCATCGTAAAAATGAGCTTCATTGGTAACACACTCGAATTTTGGCGATTATTCAAACATTTTTGGGTCACCAGCACATTTCATTGAGAGTTAAGCATTTTGTCATTTCAGTAAATTTTATTAAAAAATTGATGCAAAATTTTAGCCTAGCTTTTAGTATCTGTACTCTGCAGCCGTATTTTAAGCATTTCTTGTTGATAAAATATTTGCACGTGTTTCATTTTCTTTCTCAGCTGAGTATGTTGGATATGCCTTTGGTCTTATCTCAGACTACATTCCTGAAAAAGTGGCTTCAAAGATAAAAGATAAATTACAGTAAGTACACATTTTGGTGCACCGTAATAATTCCATTAAGCCCCCCTCTAGAATAAGCCCTCCTTTTTGAAGGTGATTTTCAAGTATGTACACATTTTCAAGAATGTACAAATTGCATAAGCAGAAACGTTACAATAACGTGTCGCTGGGATGCAGAACCGCTCTAATAATTTACACATTTTTTGTCTTGACTTTTCGTTATTTTGGCTTGAAGAAGAATGGTTTTGGTCGTTTTAGTGATACCATTAATTTCTTAATTTTTGATCAAATTATGATTTATTATGATTTTAAGGTGATTATGATTTTAAGGTGAGGGTATTCATTAAGCCCGTAGACACTTGGAAAAGCAGGGGAGCTCGTGCTCCTAATAGTTCTTAAATCAATGGTGCTTACTTACATCACATTTTTAAATACTGGATACGTTCCAAACAAATGTGTGGCAATACTGCAGGCTTTTTTGTGAAAAGAAATACAAGAGAGTAATAAAATGAGCTGCTGGCAAGCTTGAGCTACTACGCATTCACCAATTTAAACCAATTAGCTAAAAGATTTTACATGAAATGTCAAATTTGAAAATAAATTCATTTTCGTAATTTTCTTTCCTTGTGGCGATAGCATCTTTATGAGCGTTTGTTTTATTTTATTCAAAGGATTGTATCTTCTTCGCCGCAGTGTAAAGTTGAAGAAAACGAGCCACCAACAAAGGTATAAATATTTTCCGTCATAGGTACCTGGTTGCCCAAAAAAGTCCCCAAATTTGTAATGTTGCCACTTTTATAATTATAGTTTTGTTACTTTATAACTAAAATAGGAATTATATAAATTGTTTTTGCTTTAATTTGATACCAGAGGCTTCAGTTTATAGTTGAACACTTTGTTTGCCATATTGTACTCAATAATCATTGAGTGTTACATTGAGTGATACATTGAGTGATACATTGAGTGATACACCGAGAGATACATTGAGTGATACATTGAATGATACATTGAGGCATACATTGAATGATACATTGAGTGATACTTTGAGTGCTAGATTGAGTGATACTCAACGAAACCAATAATCATTGAGTTATATCTGCTGAAAGTACTTAATTATGTCTTTGAAAAAGCCATTAATGCTGCCTTTCCTTGACTATAGCTCAGCATCAAGCAAAAATAACATTATCAAAACTTAAGATATTACATAACAACTTTGCAAACGTGAGGACATTTTTGTTTCACCCAGTAGTTTGTTATATTGTTAATTATTTTCTAATTCATTTCATTCAAACGCAAATAACTATATTTATTTGTCTACCTTTTACAGTTCTACTTTAAGAGTCTCTGGTGACAGTATAGTATGGGTCAGTCTTGTTGTTTGTGAGCAGACGTTCACACACCGTGCAGACAACAAATAGGTCAAGCTGGGCTCGCGAGGATAATGTTTTTGAATTCTTTATATGATTATTGTGAACTATCTTGGGGATGGTGGGTGGGA
>JAYJMH010069136.1:0-11296 GCA_036873815.1 Phacellophora camtschatica | reverse complement strand
AGAGCAGGCGTGAATAAAAGGAATTTCTAGCAGGTTTGTAGGCAAGGATAATTAAAATAACAGACAAAATTCAGAGTCCAGGAAAGTTATCAACTTTCCTCCGAGCGTAAGTTTGATCTTTAGAGAACTTTCTCATTGAGCAATGGAAATTAGGCGTGGTTTGAGTGTGGTACATAATTTCCTGTTTTCTTCAACCTTCCCTTTTTCAGTGACTGTGCGGCCATAACTTTTCCTGACTCTGCTTTGCACTAACTAATTTCGACCAGGAAGCTTGACAAAAAGTTGGGCGCATATGCCAAATATGGTGTTTTCCAAATATGGTGCATATGCCAAATGAGGTGCATATGCCAAATATGGTGTTTTCCTGGTGGTCACCGAGTTCCTGACTTGACAAAAATATTCTGTGTGTTCATCAAGCAATGCAGGGATACGCTAATGTACATGTTTTAATGATCGCCTATATTTTAGTAGACTTTCTCAAAGTCTATTTTTTTGTTTAATCAGTATACTTTTTCGGGGGAGAAAAGGAAACTGCGGAGGAGAAAGGCAGAGGACGAAAAGAAAATTCTTTCCGCCTTCCTTTTTCTCCTCCGCAGTTTCCTTTTCTCCCTCCCTCCGCACCTGTGCAGTTTCCTAAAACGTTGATATGAAAATATCAAGCATAAATGACATACCTTGTGACGATTGAACTTCGGCCTTGGCGTCAACAATGGAAACTTTGCCCACCTCACGATTTTTCAATTCCTTGTTACTTTCATTTTGAATTCAGTCAAAAGTTCTTTGATTACCAAATTAATTTCTGAAAATCAAGAAGATTTTGATATCATAAATTTATTACGCGTTGTCAATTGTGGTTTGTGCTTTCTTTTTTTTAGTTTCCCATCACCCATGTATTATTATTATTTTTGGTTTCCCAACATCCATGCATCTTCATTGTGTCCTATCACAATCAAATGTGGGTGTTAAGACACCACTAAAAATGCATGGGTGGTGAGAATAGTTTTTCACAGCAATTTTACATCTCATCTACTCAGTAGCCGACAAACTAAATTAAATAAATTAAAGATAAAATAATTAATGCAAAAAGAATACAACCAAAACACGCAAAAATACACGCACAAATGCACACACGAATTTATTCACGATAAGAATATGCGCAAATGCACACGTGTACATCCACGCAGAAAACCCACACAATTGCATTTACACAACCATTCATTCGCGTAGTAACAGGCCTAGGCCTAATCTCAAAAATCAATGCACAAACACATACATTCAATAATTTGTCCACGCACTGAAAGAATTCTAAAAGCAACGCACAAACACATGCATATATTCATTCACGTATAATTTTCGCACGCTGTAATTGCACGATGTTCAAAAGCTGCACGGAAACTTGCACGAAAACAACGTTGCACACAAAAAGTGAAAATAACTGCCTAATTTGTTTTTGTTTGTTTGTACTTTGTCAGCTGAACTTTGGACTGAAGAAAACAGAAACAAGCCCGAAATCAATGGCAGAAAAAATCAAGGTGGTACTTGTGTTTCATTCGTCAAAATTATTCGATTCGATCATTCGATAATTCGATAAGAGAAGACATTTATTTTCGACAGAAATTCGATAATACAACGTCAAATTCATTCAATTCGATAATAGAAGACATTGATTTTCGACAGAAACTCGACAATACAACGTACTGAAGTCATTATAAACCCCATTTCCCATTTGCTTGGATAGAAATTTTTCTTACTTTTACATATAAACAAGGTTAATCTATTTCAGTATTCAGGAAGTGGCAACACCTTTGATAATGCGAACTAATTTTACTGGTAACGGCCATCACGTTGTACTGAAACTGAAAACATATAGTTGTGGCAATGTAAATTCTCAAGGACAACTTTAGGATCTCCTTGGGGATTTACGTTTGCACGCTTTCAGTTTATCATTTGTAAATCAACCATCAAAAACGAGAGGATACGAAGTTCTTGTTGACACTGCCGTCGTCGTTGTTAAGGTCCCTATGCAGTAGAGTCCCACCATTAAGAAACTTGTCTTTCAACCTCATGCTATTGTTCTCCCTTAGTTAACCTATTGTTTCTAATTCCTCCTATTGTTTCATATTGTTTCTTTAGTTAACCTATTGTTTCCTTAGTTAACCTATTGTTTCCTTAGTTAACCTATTGTTTTTTTAAGTTAGCCTATTGTTCCTATTGTTTCCTTAGTTAGCCTATTGTTTCCTATCTGGCAAGAATTTAGAGTCTGAGTTTCCTATAAATTGGTTTCTTAACAGTGAGACTACCATGCTCCTCCGCAGCGTGCGCATGAGTCAGAATTTGCAAAATGATCTATGAAATAAAATACGAACACTTGAATGATGAATCGCGAAAATAAAAGTTTAAGATCACAGTAAAAAAAGGTAGAATTTTCTCGAAACTTAATGACAAGTAAAATTTTAAAATAACGCTGTGGAGGAGCGTGGGGACTACTTGATGTCCGAACAAAATACCCTAGTACCTAATTCGATTTTCTGCACGTTGATTGGCTCGAGCGAAAGTATAGAATCTCGCGCCAACTTTCGACTGAATCTCAGGAGATTCGAAATGATAAAGCGTTCGAATGGGATACATTCGAATGGGATTTCAACATCGAATCCTCTTATTTTGTTACAGAGGCATAAATCAATATTACCAGTCACGGTAGGTACAACGGGTATTTCTTCTCTAATTATTCCTGGAAACGAGGTTGATGGAATATTTATATCTTATAATTGTAATAGCTTATCAACTGTGGGAACGAGGTTGATAAGGTATAAGCTTAATATCTTAATAAGCTAATCTCGAAGCAAATCATTAAGCAATCACAGCAATCAAGCTAATTCTTAAGCAATCAAACTAATCGTTAAGCAATCACAGCAATCAAACTAATCATTAAGCAATCACAGCAATCAAGCTAATCATTAAGCAATCACAGCAATCAAGCTAACCATTAAGCAATCACAGCAATCAAGCTAATTCTTAAGCAATCAAACTAATCATTAAGCAACCACAGCAATCAAGCTAATCATTAAGCAATCACAGCAATCAAACTAATCAATAACTTCTGGTTAACCTTATGTTTGCTTCTTGTGATGAACATCTAAAATGAATTGAATTGTTTTTAGGCCTCAGAGAGCAAAATCGGACAGGATTACGTTCCGTTTGTCAAACAACCGGTTGATTACAAACAAAACCTCAAGTTACCGAAATTAAAAGCCATACCGAAGGCGCGGACTCCTTCGCCGCTGCCGGATCTAAGCGAAGAAGATCTCAAACTCATTGAGAATGCGACTGAAGATGAACTGGTAGAGGTGGCAGGTGAGTTTTGATTCCCATTTTACTTACCCCTGGTTTATTTATAATTAACATGAAAATCGTATTGAAGTCTCATTTGGCAGGGGTGGTGCAACAAGAGCAGATTTTGTAACAATAGTGAAATTGACACGCCAATTTCAAAGCGATGGGCCATCGAAGGCAAAGCAAATTCTCTCAAGAAGAGAATCAAAACAAACAATGGCTAATCGCTTTGACATTGGCTTGTCAGTTTTACTATTGTTACAAATCTGCTTATGTTAAGGGTAGCACAAACACACACACTAAATTGAAAACATAAACAAACATTCAAATCTTTGAATTTAATTAGAGGAGTTTAAAATTTATATTAAATTCTGCCCTTGGACTTAACTTTTTGGTAGTCACTGTGGAGGAAAATGCCCTGTGGAGGAGAAGAACTGAGGAAAATCACAAGAGTTGGATAAACGGGAAGCTAAATTGAAGATTAATTGTGTAAACGTTTAAACTGCGTAAATGGGAAGCTAAATTGAACAAACGTTCGTACGGCATCTTGGAAGCGTACAAAATTTCACACACACAAACTTATTCGTCCTGTTTTCTGGAAACATGGCCTTATTTGAAATTGTAATTAGATAATATTTGTAATTAGAAATTCGAATTCAAATAAATCGACACACATGCACACCGAAGTGACGTCATACCTATCAAGTAAAAAAACAGGGAATTAATGACTCATGTAAAAAATTTATACAAGATTTTGTTGCTAATATCATTATTATAACAGTTTAATCTCGTTTTGATTTTTCAGCTCAGCTGAAAATGAACGAACTCGTCACAGCAGAACAAATTGAGTCAATTCGATCAGGAGAAAAACCTGTTGGTACAGGTATTCTTAGACCTAGTAAGCCCCCGTTCAATATCAAACCTTATTCAAAATATCATTGAAGCTTTATGAATTTCCCGGGTGTTTACTCAGTATCAAACCTTAACGAAAATTCAATATTCCTGAATTTTAAACGCTAAAAAACTGTAGAAACTAAAACATAGTGGAGATGAGGATACACATCATCTCTAGATATATGACAAATAATAGTTCGTTGTTAAAATCTTATTTTAAAATGTGTATTCTAAGAACGAACAATATTTGTCCTACATCTGGAGATGGTTGTGCCCTCATGCCCGACCTCATGATCTTCACGCTAAAAAACTGTAGATACTAAAACATGGTGAAGACAAGGGCACACACCATCTCTATAGATATGACAAATAAAATTTCGTTGTTAAAAAAACCTATTGTTGAATGTGTATTCTAAGAACGAATAATATTTGTCATACATCTAGAGATGGTTGTAACCACATGCCTGAACTCATGATATTCACGCTAAAAAACTGTAGATACTAAAACATAGTGGAGTTAAGGACACACACCATCTCTAGATATATGACAAATAACAGACATGACACTGTTTCCAATATTTTCGTTTCAGCTCTCGTGCGCACTCAATACCCCAAACCCCAAAAATCGTTTTCGATAGACGAGGAAGATGACGAGGAATACGTTGACGTAGATGCCATGGTTAAGGCAATGCGAAGCAAAGGAGAAGACATCTCTATTATCGTATGTAACAACCAACCATATATGGACCCTGAAGTCCTCGAAGAAATTGCTGCTCATCTCTTGGCTAATAAAAATATTCGCCATCTTTCATTGGCTAATTGCAATTTCACTGACAGCTGTGTTGAGGTATGATTTTATTGTTTGTTACATCATCCCTTGTTACTTCATCCCTTAACTCGAACTCCTGGTTCACTCCAACTGTCTTTGTTTCCTATTGTTCATATTCCAATTGTTTCCATTTTTTCCTATTGCTCATTGTTTTCCAATTATTGCTTTCATATTACCCAACATTGTAGAGCAACACTCATCTGGGTTTGGTTGAGTAGATTCGCCTAAGGGTCACGGGGTAATAATGTATTAACATGCTCCCTGTAGTATCGTCGATTGTAAACTTGTTTTTGTCTTTGGTAAATTTTTATAGTGATATGCTAAAAAAAATCTGTTTGGAGAGAGCGTAGCTTCTCTAAAAATAATTATCTCCAACAAATGTTAATTGTCCTAGTTTAAGATGGCGGGGAGCGACAGTAACTGGAAATGTTTTGTAGGAACAAGAACACAGAACGAGACTAGCTCTAGCAGTCTAGAGAAGCAGTTAGGAATATTGCAAAAATGTTGAGGAAAGATGGATTGTCGCTCAATAAATTTATTATTGCTAGAGTCCTGTCGCTCATCATCGCTACTGGTCGCTCGTTACCACCACCCGGTCGCCCATCATCGCCAACGATCGCCCATCATCGCCAACGGTCGCCCATTTCCACCTTCATATAAAACATAAAACAAAATCTTTTGCAACCCTCATAGAAAGATAATTTTGAGATCAATAGCCGAAAAAATCTTGCAGAATCCCTCTAAATAATCCATACTTTTGAAGGTTTTGTTCAGACTCTGCGAATGTTTTAAAATAGTTCTATATGATATATCTAAGGTAAATAATTAAACTAATTGGGGACACTTGAAAAGAACCCAGGTGGGCTATCTGGCCAGGTGCCCGTCTATGGATGCTGAAGTTAACTTTCTTGAAATGAAAAGTGATGCATGCAAGAAAACAAATAAAAATATTTATTTTTAGCACTGACGTAATTCAAATTTTTCGGAATCTGGGAACGAGGCTTCGTGTTTCCTTGAAGACAAAACTGAAATAAATTGGAAATAAATAACAACTGCATAACAATGTTTGGCGTTCAGTGAACAGGTTTTTGGTAAGTGGATACTAGTAGATTTGTTCATTTCTTGTAATCATCGTATTATTACATTTTGTCTGAAATTTTGGGCATAATATATGTCGGCCATTTTTGAGCATTTGCCCCCCCCCCCCCCTCAAGCTTAAAATCGAATTTCCGCCTTCTGGTAGGCGCGGCCTAGTTTAGGTGTAAGTAATATGTATTGTTCGGGCAAATATTTGTTTGGGTGTGTGTCAGTGTGCGTGTTGTGGCGAATAACAATTAATGAGGAAGTAATGATAGATATATGCAGCATATATATGTTAATATATAATAAGCAATTTTTCTTCACGATCAGCTAAAATTAATATATATATACTGTACTACTGGGTACGGGTGTCCCAAAAAAACGTTACACGGGTTTTGCAAATATTATGCACAAACGTGAATATGAAACTTTTCGTAAACACATCTATTAAACAGCCTAATAGCATACGAGTAATTTGTTAGTATACTAATTATTCGGAAAAGAATTTTACCTATTCATTTGGGGAAAGTTTTTTATATTATGTATAATTTGTATATATATATTTGTAATGTGAGAGAAAGGGTGTAGCCCAAATATAATTTGACACAACAGGCCTTATGATGCACTCTCTGCAAACTGGCTGCTATTCGCACTTGTGTATTTATGATGTCACTCTATCGTTTTGCACAATATTAGAAAAAATATAGGGCATACTGCTCATGCAATAAAAATTTTATATATATGATATTCAATAACAATAACATCAAAATTTTATTGCAGTTATAATTCAAATTGTTCTAATTAATTTTACACACTTATCTATGCATGCTTTTGCTTCCCCAATATTGTGCAAAACAATAGAATGGTGTTGCATAAAATCTAGACAAGCAACCCAAATTAATTTTTTTTATTTTTAGCCATTTCTTTGGGCATGGATTTCAAAATTCACACTTTCAAAATCTCCTGGGATATGGAAGTTCTGTTTTCTTGTGTTTTCTACCGATTTGGGAAGAGATTTTACTGAAAGCTTTAAAAGGCTTGACCCAAATGGGTAAAATTCTTCCCAAACAATTAAATTTTTCAGAAATTTACTCAATCAGGTAGAAAAATCGTTTATATCATCCCTTGTAGCTAACAGTCTCCTATGTATAATACTATACACTATCATTGGCATGCAGCACAATGATTGCACACAGCAGATTTTTTTTATAAGTAACTTAAAGGTTTGTAAATTTAAAATTTGATCCTTAGTGTTGAATTGTGTGAATATGGTGGATTTTGCCCAACATCACCAGCTTTTGCCTGGTATGCGACCAAGCCCAGAAATAGCATTGCTTGATAAAAAAGATGGGAAAGAAACTGTCAAGTCAGAAAACAATGCAACATTTGTATTTGTTAAAAAATGTGAAAATTATGAACTTCAAGTTGAAGGGAAAGCTGCTAAAGTAATGTGTCAGAATTGCAAATTTGTTAAAATTCAGCTTGGAAAGTCTCTGGTCAGTGGAACTTTTGAGATTCTAAGAAGTGAAGATGTTTTTGTCAAATTAACAGATTTGTGTGAGGTAATGAGTCTGTTTTTTTCTAATAATTTTTCTCAAATGTTTTTATTCGCAGATACATTTCATTTTTATGCTAATACATACTACCTTTTACAAGGTGTGGCAGCAGATCATAAATTACAACATCAACAACTAAAAGCAAATTAAACAGCAAATATAGAAGATAAAAATAAAAAAATGTATATTATGTAGATACAAATATCTTTAGTGGAAGTTTTTAGAATTATTTTATTTTTGAATATTTTGTGACTTTTTTGAGCAAAATAAGATTAAAACAATGCTGTTCAGTGGGGTTATCAATAAATTAATAAGAATAGTTTAAGATTATTACATCTGGGGGGTATTTTTGGAAATTTGCATGAATAGTATTGGGCCTAAATAAATTTTGAAAGTCTGTTATGGTTTTCCATTTCAGGTTCCGGTTTTTCAAATTGAGGACTCAAATAGAATCCACATTGAAATATCTGAAAAATCTCAACTGAAAAGCATTTATTTCCAAAGCAGCAATGAAATCAAAGTTTTTCTAACTGGAATATGGGGGCAAGAGTTTGTAATTGATACATCTCTCATAGCTGAGAAATGTAATGTTGATGATGTTCCACAGTGGATTGCACACTGGAATCAAAATACTTCTGGAATGATCACAGAGAAAGTAAAGAGAACAGGAATGTATCCTCAACATGAGCAACGAGAGGCCAAAGATGGAGTAGTAGAAAGCAATGAAGCAAGCAAAAATTAGTTTATTTGAGACAAAATCAGAAGTCATTATTTTATGAAAATCTAGACATATGGAGGAATTTCTAAAAGTATCTTTGTATTGTTTTTTCGTTTTAATTAACATAGTTTTTGGAAGCAAATGGGAAATTTGTGCTTTATTCTTGTGTTATTCTATCAGTTCTGCTTGTTATAAAAAAATTACCAGTTTATCAATTTATTGATAAATAAAAACCAGTTTATCTTTGTAGAAATTACAATTTATAACAACTCAGTTAAATGTGTTATTATTGGTTTCTCAATGATAAAGAATTGTTGTTGAGATATCAATGTGTATATTTTAGCTACACTTTACAAAAGCTTTTAATGTTGGGTTAGATATTAAAAGTAATCCTTAATGTTGGGTAGTTCGGAACGAAACACGATATTAATAGAAGTGTTGGAATGAAGCACAGCAAAGACAAAAATTTGAAAATTAAGGCTGCATGGGTTTATACAATCTCGATGGCATTGTGGTTAAAATTTGAAGTCCGTTATATGATTGTCCTTGGTTCTAAAATCAAAGGATTATTCCGGGGATGCATTGCGGGGGGGGGGGGTGGGATTGGCGGTAATCAGTGGGATAAGGGATATACAATTTCTAGTTGGCAGGATAAAGGAGATCTGCATAACATTTTGAATTTTCGGGACCGGGAATAACCGTTGCTGTAGGATACAAGAGATGCTGGAAAAATGCTCGGGATGGTAGGATGAAGGTACCTGATTGGTTATCATCTACATACTGAGCCACAACACCTTCGGAGGATTACACTTTTGTCAGAACTTTTTATTACTTTACTTTGAGATCTAACATTCAGCAGTACCAATTTGTAAACTATTTTGCTAACGTATGTGAGTACATTAATTTCTTGTTGCAGGTGTCATGGCTGACAAAAATAATTTTGGAATTTCTGAAGAATCTGAAAAAGAAGAACATTTTGACAGTAAGGATTGTCTTGCATCGAAATTAGATCAATTGGCAGAGTGGGTAAAAGATGCACATCATTTAATAATTTTTACTGGAGCTGGCATAAGTACAAGCACTGGAATTCCAGATTTTCGTAGTGGTATGATATTTGTTTGTTGGACTATATTCAATTGGTTCTCGCGTATGCAAGTAAAGAGTAAATGAATAATGGAGACAGGTTTTACCATGCCGCATGTAGCGTAAATAGATATTTCTGAATTGAGAAATTATGGGTTATTTTTGCAGCAAAATCAATTCTTAATGTGATCTGTAAACCTTTTAGGAATGAACACAGTATTGCCAACTGGCCCAGGAGCCTGGGAATTGAGGGACAAAGGACTAGCAGCTATTCCCAGAAAGACAAAAACCACATCTGTGTTGAAGGCAATACCATCAGCAAGTCATATGGCAATTGTCAAACTGCATCAATGCGGGATTTTGAAGTTCCTTGTCAGCCAGAACACGGATGGTTTGCATTTGAGAAGTGGAATGAACCCAATGGCTATGTCAGAGCTTCATGGTAACACAAATCTTGAAATCTGCGTAAAATGTGGTGCGAGATATCTGCGGGACTTCCGTACAAGAACTTCTCGGAATGTTCATGATCATTTCACTGGTCGTTCGTGTGATGAAGTTACGTGCAATGGAAGATTAAAAGATTCAATAATTAATTTTGGTGAGGATTTGCCTGAGAAGGATCTTATGGATGCTTATTTACATGCAGATGAGGCTGATGTTTGTATTGCTTTAGGCTCTAGTTTAAGGGTGACACCAGCTTGTGATATTCCACGCAACGTGGGACGAAATGGGAAACTTGTGATTGGCAACCTTCAAAAGACCCCATTAGATTCGAAGGCGTCTTTAACGATAAATGCTTTTTGTGACGACATAATGGTGGGTTTAATGGAACGACTGGAGCTTGCAATTCCAAAATGGGAATTATCAAGAAGGGTTCAATTCGCCATTATAACATCATCAAGACCTATGGGAAAAAGACTGAAAATAACAGTAAATGGCTTGCACCCAAATAAAAATACTCCATATTCTATTTTTCAAAAGGTGCAATTCACTATTGACTGTGATGGCGAGAGTACAACAAAAGAAGTAAAAAAAGAACCATTTGCGTTTGCTAAAACTGTTCCATTGACGAACAAAAGTATCAATATAACTTGTACATTGACATTTCATGGGCATTATGGGGAACCTCCGTTAACAATTGGAGAAAATTGTCTGAATGATTCTGATTCATTTCGAAAGGAATACAATATGTTTTATGATCCTGCAGAAAGAAAATGGCGATTCAGTTAACAATGTTTATAATCTTCATCCTTATACTTTCTGACAATTTGTGAATGATACAATATTTGCACAATACAATTTTTGGGTAGGACAATAATCTAATCAATATGGAAAAACTATTTTGTGTATATAGATACAGGTATACAAGCGATATATTCAAGTGAATTTGTCTTGCTATTTTCTTTAAAAATTGATGATCTAAAAGAAAATAAAAAATAAACAATTCATCCACTCAAAGGAAATCCTGGCACACCAAGGATACCCATGCAGAAAAGCATTTCATTTCACTTTTCCATTTCGTTTTAAATTCTCTATTTTCTTTATTTTGGCCGCATGCAGATCTTTGCAAAGGTACTTTGAGGTCAGTTCTTCTAGTGCTATGTAACTCCATTTTGCTCGAATTAGATAGCTTTGTAAATAAACTGGTAAGGTACTCAGTAATTTTTTTTTATTTAAGGAGTTATATACTTTTTATTCAAATCATAGGCGTAGACTTATATTTTCTCCAGGGGGGGGGGGGGCTTAAGAGCGAAAAAAATAACAATGGTGTATAAATTAATAAAGACAGCAAGGACAGATGAT
>JAYJMH010069125.1:0-11297 GCA_036873815.1 Phacellophora camtschatica | reverse complement strand
AATAAAATAAAATAAAATAAAATAAAATAAAATAAAATAAAATAAAATAAAATAAAATAAAATAAAATAAAATAAAAGGAATACATGCCTTGCTCTTCAAGATTTTTGACATCATCCATATCCAACCATTGCTGTCAAAAAAGCAAAAGCATATTTCAGGTTGAAAGTTAAATCAACAATCTAAAGAGCCTTAAACATCCCCTTAGTTGCTAAAAATACCTTGCTAATTACAGTATCATGATGATACTGCGGTAAATCCTCGAATTACCCCCCCCCCCTGGGTGCTAATTTTGTTTTGTCTGTTTTGAGTGGAGGATAATTCGAGGGGGGCTTATTAAAACCTGGTGGGTAGCTACGCAGAAAAAGTACCAAAATTCACATATAAATACAAATTTCCTTAATAAATGTAAAATAACATGCTTTAATGAAATTAAAATTTGGGGGTGGTGGCTTATTCGAGGGTGGGGGCTTATTAAAAATTATCAGCTCTAGAGACTAGAGTGGGTGGTTATTCGAGGGGGCATATTCGAGTACTTACGGTACTTAATTATCAACGTAAAACAGGCACAATGATAACTTAATTAATTTATGGCACAGTGATAACCAATGTGCAGTAAACAATGTGCAGTAACCAATGTGCAGTAATAAATGTGCTGTGATAACTTATCAATTGATAATCAAGTAATAAAAGATAAATGTGCAGTGATAAAGTAAAAGAACCTAATTTTATTACTTCCTTTCAGCCAGAGGCGGCGCTGGGGGGTACTCAAGGTATTCGTGAATATCTATTTATTTTCTCTCCCAGCCGCCCCTTTTTCCAGCTATCGTAAGTTACATAAACTACATACAATTATTACGTATTGCACAAATGAAACACATCTGCTCTTCGCTTCCTGCAATTTGTCTCAGGAAAACAACAATTAATTATGTTTATCAAAAATTATACTTTTCACTTACCTCAATAAAACAAAACCATGTCCTTGAGACTGATCTTTTTGTTTCCTTTTCTTTGCGATTGTTACGGAAATGCCAATCAAGATGATCCCGGTAGTATTTTCTGTCCTCTTGAGGGAAACGTAACCCACATGATGCGCATTGAGTTCCGCCGTAAACACGATTTATAACCCCTGGATGCCGACTGTAACAATGATAAATTTCGGTAAGTACATATTAACATGGTAATATTTACATTTACATGGTACATATTTACATATTAAACTCATTACTGTACAGTTTTTGGTAAAAATTATTTTAGCAATTATTTTAGCAAAAAGTATACGTTCTGGCGTAAACACGATTTATAACCCCAAGATGCACAAATAAGTAATTTCGGTAAGTACATATTTATATGGAAACAACAAATAACATATTTGAGTAAAGTTTTCATCAAGTTTAGCTCATTACTCTTTGCAAGTAAACTATTTATACAAATCATTTAATAAAAGAACAGGCAGTGCACACAAAATTTAGGTTCAAATGTAACATAGGTTTTGCTTACCATGAAAAAGAAAATTTTAATTTCCTAAGTGCGTTTGCCCTAAGTATGTAAGTATGTTATTTCTTAAATATGTGGTATTTTTCATTGTATCATTTGGTGTCTTTAGGGGGATATGAGTTGATTATTGAATGGATTACGATAAGCATTTTCATTATGGTTCACTTTACTTTTTAGCCTGACATTAAAATTCTCAAGACTAAGTTAATCAATCCCTTGTCGTTTATCTTGAGCAAACCTCGCCTTGATCATTACGACATATTTATCATTCTTAACTGAAATATTTCAAATTGAATTAGTAAAAATCTGGCAAAAGTTCTTGTTTTGTACTCTTAAAACATAGCTGAAAGATAGAGAAAGGGTGAGTGGACTAAATAACTATAAAGTTTTGGAGGATTTGAAAATTCTCCGTTGAACGTTAATTTTCTCAAAAAGAGATGCACAATTTAAGTTTTAAGATTCTCACATTTGTATGTTAGGTTCTTTTATGCGGGTTTCTACTGCATTGTAGACATTGTAGACTGTAGACTAAATCTAGTTCGTCGAGTGGTTCGTCAAATTTTCACAAAATGCGGGAAGTAAAATTTTAAAAGACTGCGGGGAGTCAAATTTTCAAAGACTGCGGGGGAGTCAAATATTTAAAGTTCACGTGACGAATTAGAATTATACGACCCGTTTTTTTCCAATTAACAGGAAATCCTATCCGAGTTTCATTCTGAATGGCGTGGCATGCAAACTAACTTAAATTCAAAAGAAAGAAATAATGTTGAAATATCATGAATTGATATAAATTTCTGCCTGCGTTTACCTCCTGAAAATTTGGCTTTTTACGCTGCTTAATAATAGGCTATATGATTCCTCCAGGAGGAAAAGGGCAAATAATAAATAAAGAGAGCAAACATTTACGTTTTGAGGTCATCCATGACAAATCCAATCTCAGGAATAGACTCCTCCTGAGTTTCCAGCGTGGGTGGTGGAGTTGCAGATTTCGCTGGCAGGGTTTCGGATTTTGCAGAGTTGATAACCCCAGTGGTGACTAGCTTGTCAAACAACTCTCGCACACCAATAAAGGATGGTTCCGGCTGTTGAGGCAATTCAACAGGTGCTGCTGAAATGAAAACAACAAAAACAATGAAGATTTACAGCTGCTTGCGTACCATACGACATTTAAAAAACAATACATACTTTATGGCTAGTCCACGCCTATTACACAAAAATCTTCTTTTAAACCTTTTCAGAGTTTTCATCTGATGTACACTCTTCTTATTTGAAAAACTGCGGCTGGGCATCGGTACTGAAAGTTGCTTGACTTTTCAAAAATATTTAGCACTGAAAGCTCAAGAGTTTCGCAAGTTCTAAACAAACACATTCATTAAAATATCCAAACGGAAAGTTCATTTTAATTAGCAGATGGGACAAAAATTAGCCAACCTTTGGGGTTCATGGATGTAGCATTTTTTTCAAAAAGTTGTAGCAATAATTTCATAACCTTTTATAAAGTAACTGTGAAGTAAACGTTGAAGGTCTGACACCACACGTGGTTCTAACCGCACTATAATAGCTATAATTTATGAAAGTGCCTGGATTTCGTAATCAGTTTAATTAAAATAAAATAATTTAAAAGCAATAATGTTATGTAAGACTTACTTTCGCGAGTTTCTTGCTCTGGCTCGATATTGTGCCTTATGTTTTTAAGCATTTGCATGACAGAACTCGCAGTATTGAATTCAGTAGATTTTGGCATTATATCTTGCGAACGAGCTGACCAGAGCGGTGTTTCACCTTGTGAAAATATTGGTGGAGGTTCCCCATGTTCTTCTCTCTCGTCTGGTTGACCAAGATACCTAGGGCTGAGCCTTCCCTCTCCTGGTGCTTGTCGGAAGTTCAAGGAACCAGCCTCAAAATGACGATGCAAAGGAGGGCCTTCTTCTGGCCTAAACGGAGGGCCTTCGTCAATTGGAATTCCATGTCTGTAATCGAACGTTTGTGGATTGCTAAAATGGCGATCCGGCGGCTGGAAAAACCTAGGTTCGTGCTCCAAATGTTCTGGAAATGGTGGCATATCGCCACGTGGACCACGGTCCGGTGAAAAACGCCTTTGATGGAAGTTTTCATTAGCTTCTCTGTCAATGAATCGAGGACGATGTTCCTCTTCGCCAAAATGGGGGTGAGCATGAGATTGTTGAAATTCTTGTTCATCAGGTCGGAGCCTGTTTCCTTCAAATTCATTTTCGTTTTGTACAAATTCCCGATAATGATCCTGGCCTCTGTGAAGTGGTCCTCTGTCACGAAATTCTTCTTCCATAAATTCCGGACCCCCAATTCTTTCTTGGACATCTCGTGGAACTAAGCCAACTTCTCGCTCACCTTCCTGCCAAGGTCTATCATCAGGAAATCTTGGACCATGCATTCTAGCATCTCTAAATCCGTCATCATTTGGAATTGGACCTGTAAATTGTGGACCTCGATGTCTTATCTCTCTATGAATTTCCTCCCCTCTGAATATTTCCATTTCAGGATTTTCACCAAATGGAGGTTGCATGTCATCGGCCGCTGGACCTTCGTTGATTATTTTATCGCGAGGAATATTCCTTCCTTCTTCAAAATATTCTGGCGATCTTCGAAAATCACGCCTGCGTTCAGCATACTCAAAATGACGCTCAAAATCTCCCCTCCGGTCTTCCATTGACATTTCGTAATCTCGTTGAAAATCGTCTTTTGGGAATGTCTCGTTTTCGTAAAAATTAGGATCATCTCTCCTTTCATCAATGGGCGGAAACCTTTGACCACGCGGTTCATTTGACTCATTAGGCCTCGAACCATGTGGTAGATGAGGATCGAAGGGAGGTCTTGGACCAAATTGAGGTCCATGTCGGAACCGAGGTCTAGGACCAAAACGAGGTCCTGCAAAACGTGGTTGCCCTTGGTCAGGTACTCTTTCCATTGAAAAATGCTTCACAGGATTTTCGAACGGTGGTCTCGATAATCTTTGAGGAGGGTGGTTAAACCTTTCTGATGGAAGCACCTCTTCTCGAGGTCCCTCGCTGTAGAAGTGCTCAGGGTCCACAGGAGCAACAATCGATGCTAGTTCTTGCCTATGTCCTCGCCCAGCATGCGAATCATCGAAAGTATTAGATTCAGAATCCATTTGGTGATGCGGGGGTCCACTTTCCTTGAGTCTCCATGATAACACTTCCTCTTCATTTCGTGGTTTTGGTTCTTTTAATTTTGCTGGGTCTTTTCGAGGAATTTTAAAATCAGACAAAGTATTCTTTGAAACACCTTCATCGGAAATGTTTGTATTAGGACTCGGTTCTATGTGAAAAGCATCACGTCTAGTTTCATTCATTGGGTTTGTCTCAGCCAAGTTACGATTCCTCTTGACTTTAATCTCCTTCCCTTTATCTTTTGATTTAATCTTGGCATTAAGGCGTGCTATTATGTCAGCAGTAGACATTTTTTTTGGCTCACAATCCTTGACCGTTCTTGGTTCACTATCTGAAGTTTCTTGCATCTCCGGCACAGCGGCGACATTTTTGGCTTCATTACTGAGTTTGGAATCATGGCTTTCGCTGATAACGAGTTTTTCAAAACCAACTTTTAAATGTTTCTTTGTGTCAGATTGAATATCAACATGTTTTTCTTTTCTAGGATCTTCTTTTGCATCGCTAGTGTTCGCTGTAGTTCCTTGCCTAATTTCATGCCTGATTTGCTGTTCTTGACTTTTCCTTCCTTGTTCCTCATTTTTACTGCCTGAAGAATGATCCTCTTCCATAAGAGTTTTGTTACTTTGACCTTTACTCTGAACTTTACTCTGATCTTTGCTCTTCGTATTTTGCTCCCTAGGATCCCTACGCTTTGGAAACCCGTCAACAACACGTTCTTCCTTTCTGTCTTCATCTTTGCGATCTGAACGTTTAGGAGCTTCATTTCTGTCTTCATCTTTGCGATCTGAACGTTTAGGAGACCTTGCTTTATCAGTTTTTCCCTTGAAAGCAGAAGTTCTCTCCTGGCTTGACCTACCTCTATGTCCTGATGATCTTTCTTGTCTATCTGGAAGACGATCTTCAAAAAGGCGATACCTGTCATCCACTCTCCTGCCTCTTCTATGCAGACGCTCTCTGTCTTTCTGATTACCAGAAATCTCTTTGGCAACGTTTTCTCCTCTTCTTTCGGAAATAATAACATTCTCCCTATTTTCCTGGCTATCACCTGCCTTTTTCGATATCTCTTTGCCATCTTTTCCCAAAATAGGGTTGTTCTCTCTTTCTTTTTGATTGTTAAGCGACTCCTTGAAAAACCTTTCCCCTCTCTTGTCTCGTTCAGCATTGTCCCTTCCTTTCTGGCCACTAGGTGACTCCCTTCGACCTTCCCTTCCATGTCGAGCTCTGTGCTCATCCTGTCTGTCATAACGAACTCGCTTAGCCAAGCGGTTCTCATCTCGGTCACTCCCACTTTTCTTGGGTTCATACCTCAAAGGCTTTGTCTCATTTTCCCGTTGATCTCTTTCAGCGCTCTGCCTTTTCTTTTGCAATTGCCTAATAAGATCTTCATTCGTTTTCTTTTGCATTTCTCTTCTTCCAGCAGATTTTGGTAGTTCTCGGAAATCTTTGCCAACCTTCCCCTCTTCAGTTCTTTCACTTGAACTAGCACTGCGATAAGCCCGTGGATTTTTCAATTCACGTTTCTCTGTCAAGGTTTTCCTTTCTTCGATTGAATCACGACTTCTCTGTGCATCATACATCATATTTATTTGGTTAACTAAGGTGCTGTAAGCATCTGCGGAAATTTCATTGGACTCTAGTCGTTTTTTAAGCTGAAATGAGAGTATGTGTAAGTCAGTTAAAATCAAATATATAATTGCTTTTAAAACAAAATAAAAACGAAACTTTCTAAAACAAACGAAAGAAATCTCTTGAGCCCCCTTCTCTAATATTCCCCTCTCATTTGAGCTCTAAAAACAAACTACACTCTTCCTCACTGTTAATCCCACGTATCATATCTGCTATAACTTCACAATTCTTTTAAACGTCAATAAATAAAAATTAACTTCAATAAAAGCTGATAAAAATTTCCCTAAAACTCCGAAAAACCAACAAGCAAGCATCAGAACTTTTACAACTTTCAGATAAAGTAAGGAAAAACAGTTGAAATAATTTTTAAAAAGTGTTAAAATATCATTATGTAAACTTGGGAAGTATTTTGTTATGATTGGGCATGAGAATTTTGAGCTTTCCAAATCTGTAACTAGAATATATTTGTTTACTTTTATAAAATCAAGCTGAAGACTCAAGATCTTTGTAAACAGAGATCAAAGTGCACAAAGAAAACTTTTTTTCAAAATCGCATTTTGAGTACACTTTCCAACTTTGTATTTTCGCATTTAACATTCTCCTGAATTTGTTTCTACCTATTATTCTGGTTGTAAATTCCCTCAATTTAGACAATTTTCCACAAATGTTTCACCGTAGAGTATCTGGAAATATCTTTATGTCGCATTACTTAAATATTGCTAAAAATACACATAGAGAACATACTTCACTTAATAATTTCTCATGGTTGTCCATTCGCATCTGACGAGGCAATTCATTTTCTGATGGGATCATTTGTTTCCTCTCAATCTTCGCCTTCTCTATCATCATTTTTCTCCAACCACTCTGCTGGCTTGCTCTCCTGAATTTTACTCTTCCCAAAGATTCTTCCTCTTGCTCAAAAGTGTCCATGTTCTCTTCTAAGCTCTGTTCAAAATTATTTATGCTATTTTCAGTTTGCATCGCGCTTGCCATCTCTTTGGGTTTTTCTGATACACCTTTCAATGATTCTTTATTTTCAGTAGCTTTCGGCTCCGTATGCACACTATCCTCAACAGATTTCGTTTTTTTCGTCGGTGGCTGCTCGCTGTGATTAATTATCTTAGGAATATCTGTACTAGAATTGATGTCAACCTTATCTTTGGCAAAAAGCTTATCAGAATCATCTAAGATTCGTTTCATTCCTAAACTACTTTCAGACTGCTTTGGGATCTTTACTTTGTCATGCTCTGGTTTCTGCTGTTTTGAAGATTGCCTTCTGGTTTCACTCAGCTTTTGGTCGGTTGCAGCGTTAACTTTTTTATTGTCACTGGTTGTAGTAATCATAGCTTGTGTTTTCTTTTGCGGCGCTGAAGTAGATTGCTGAGAAGAAAAAAAATTACTGGCGGAAACAGATATTTGTGGGGGTATGCGGTCTCTATCTTGTGGTGCTGGTGCTATAAATGAGATAGTCATGTTTGGCGGATACAATGAATCAGCAGTGACATGCCTTGTAGCAGTCTCCTTTTTGGCTATCTCAGGCGAAAAAACAGAGTCAACTTCAGGTGTTTTTTTAGTTGCTGCAGGACTGATTGTATTTTTGAGTTCAGAATCATTGCTACTTTTATCTTTCAAGCATTGTGTCACATCAGTAACCCTTTTGCTTTCAATAATATTATCTGTAAGATTAGGCACAGCAGCAAGCTTAACCTGTCTATTCTGAACAACGAACTGGTCATCTAATTTTTGAGATATGGTTCTAGAAAGATAACGTTCACTATCATGACTGCTTCCAAGGACCTCTGGATTTAATTCAGTTTTCTTCTTGGGTAGTTCCGAATGAGCATTTCGTTCAGAATTCATGGCTGGGATTTGCCGTTTCTTGAGTCGTGGATCAAGATTCTGTGAAACCTTGCTTGGTGATCTGGCGCTCTGAAAATAAATAAATATTAAGACTATGAGTTTCCAAACGGTACGCTCGTTCGAAGAAATAAAATTTTGGAGAAAGCAAGTTCATATGTATATATTCATAAGGCTCGTTAAGCTTTGCTTTCTCTTGGTCATATAGGGTATATCATGTATTATTTTAGATATATTTTATGAATAAATTTGAATTTGAATTGAATTTGCCTCACTCAAGAGTTTTTCTTAATTCCCAAAGGCTTGGTTTCTTAATACCGTGTCTGCTTTAGAAAAATATGACAACAGTATGTTTGATTGATGAAAAAGTCTTGTAAGGTTTAAAAATGCGCAAAATACGATGTGTGTTCGATAACAATACCTCTTGAAGTCTGGAGTTCTTTGCAGATGCACTTTTCCTGTAGCTGTCCTTTTCCTGTATTTTTTTTAATGTCTGGATTTGCCTCTGCTGTTCTTCCAAAACCTTTTCTCTTTCCAGCTGTTGCCTTTTTAACATATTCTCTCGTGCTAACCTTTCTTCCTCAATGCGAGTTTGTTTTCTTATCATATTTTCTTGTGCTAACTTTTCTTCCTCAATACGAGAGCGTTGGAGGCGAGTCTGCTCATCCTGAAATAAAATAAGCTCATGAACACAAATGACATTGAAAACCAAATTCATATACTGGGTGTCCCAAAAAAGTGGTAACAGGTTTGATCAAGGCTAGTGCTGAGGAAATCGCTTAAATCCGTCAAAAAATATTTTAAAGTCATCCTCGATAGTTAATTTAAAAATAAAAATCTGGTTTGTCGACATTGGTCCTTAGAGAATTCAGATAGTAACATTCAAAGTTCAAAATTGCCTCCCACTTAAAACCAGAGGTTTTGATTTTGGCTTAAGCTCCTAGAGGTCGCCTTGTAGTATTTTCTGAACCACAGCAGTGTCTCAGACAACGTACTTTGTTTTTGAAAACACTTCTCAATTATGATTCCGAAAATAATCTTGAAAATCAGTTGTCCATGACTAAATTTTTTGAAAACTAAAATTACTGTTTCATTTTGGTAGATTTTTGGTAAAAACACTGAAAGTAAAGGAAGCACTTCGTAATGGCTGCATCCATGAATAGGCATTTAATTTCCAGTTTTTGTATTTCTGTCCGAGTGTGTTTCCAAGTACCATTAAATTTCATAAAAGGCTATGATATAGGAGATCCAAAAACGCAGTTTAGACCCAAATCTAGACCTCTGGTTTTGGGTTAGAGGTAAATTTAAACTTTCAGAATTAATATCTTGACTCTCGATGCATAAACATTAACAAACTAGGTATCAATTTTTAAGTTGATTACCAAGAGCTATTTAAAAAATTGTTTAGAATAAAATTGAGTGAAACACGGGTCGCTAGCCTTGATCAAAGCTGCTACCTTTTTTGGGACACCAGGTAGTTTAAATTCTAAATAGATAAATAAAACAAACGACAACAGTTATAAATATACTTATTAAGGCAATGAGAAAATTGTCCAGTAATGAAGAATTAAGAGGTAGTAATTCTCAAAAACATGACATCAACATTATCATGGCTGTTTTAATGCAACAAAACGTTGATATTGAGCAGGTGCCTCTGGTTTTCGCTTTGAGATAATTTTGAGATTTTGACTTCCATATCTTGGTGAATATACACTAGATTTATATGGAGAAATTTGCAAAAAACGTAAAGATAATGTTTTTACAATGCAAACATGAAACGCTTTGATTGCTGACTGTCATATTTTTCTTAATATTTTAACTAAAACGGCGACACATTTTGCATATTTCTGTTGCTTAAATTTCAAATGAGTTACTATGATTATCTGAAAGGTTTTCAATGGGAAATTAATCTCAATGATCTTCTCTAAAAGAAAGTGAGTTTTCTCGAGTCTACAGAGCATATATTTATAAAATTCAAGTAAATCTAAATTTTCATTATTGTAACCTTATGATAAGTAATACTCAAAATGTCATTTAAATTTACATTTTTTCCTGTACAATGTCAATAGTTTAATTATTATATATACATTCTCAGCATATTTTATATATTTATAACCTTATAAAGTGATTAGAAATCACCCTCTGCTCTGTTAATAGCTTCATTGCCATATTTGGAACAGTGAAAAAATCTGTTATATAATATATATATATATACATAATAATACAGTTAAGTTACAAGTACCTGTAAACATTTCAATTGCTCTTTGATCCTTTCTTCTTCAGCTCTTAATAATTGCTCTTGTTTCTCTGCCTTTGCGCGATCACTGGGAGTTGGTTTTGCTTCTTTGTGCTACATTAAAAAATCAGCTCCTACTATTATCTTGTACGTGATAAAGCAATTTACTCAAAAGTAGAAGTTTGTACTGGAGTAAGACTTTACGTGCAGTCTCACAAATATGATACAAATGGATTAGCACATGTATATGTAACTACAAGGTGATCTGGCACACCTTTCTCTTTTGCTACTATCTTTCGGATAAGGGTGGATGCTACCCTTATCCTGGTCAATTAATCATTTACCCCAGAATTAAACAATTGGTACCCATTTACTGAACTTGAAAGGAAATACCTTTGTTAGCTGTGGGTTTTGTACATAGCTACAAATTTCAACAGCTGTATTCAAACATGCAGTCTTATATCAGCTCAGCAGCACAGTGCCTTAACAATTTGGTTACTCACTTGACCTTGTGGCAACAATGCAATTTTTATGAGGAAAAAATTGTTTGTTGCACAAGACACTTTTTGGAGATCTATGGCTGGCATAAAATGCGTACAGCATAACCCTTCATCAGTAGACAACTTTTAGTTTCTCACTATCTTGGCATTATTAGTTTATTTACAAAGAACTTTAGATTTATTTGCTGATTATTGCCACACATAACAATATCATGATTATCATTGAATAAAAGGCATAGCATCAGGAAAGAGGGGCGCACATTTAACAAGGACTTGGGGGGGTGTAAAAAATTTTGGACCGACTTTTAGGCCCCAAAAGTTTTGGACCGACCAACTGTACTAAGCCAGTATTAGTAGATTAGCATGTATTATGGTGTGAAAAATACATTATAAAGCTCACTAAAGTTCATTTAATA
>JAYJMH010069114.1:0-11299 GCA_036873815.1 Phacellophora camtschatica | reverse complement strand
GTGTGAAATCTATTCTTTCAAATCGCAAATCGCATTGTCATGTTTGAAACCGCAATCTTATGTTTACAAAATTCCCCAGTTAACTTCGTTTTCAACATTGATAAAATTCCCATAAATACAAGAAACGTTTAAACTTCGATATTTTTGGGATATTTTGGGAGAGACAGAGGGAATAACCATTCCCAGTGGAAATACTGGAATAGCCTCGTGACCAGGTTCTATTTCCGAAAAGTTCAATTGAATTTTTAGAAAAGACAAAATGCCACATTCTAACGGAATTTTAATCATGGATGGTTGGTTTTAAATTGTGCAATAAGCTACCAAAATCACGTCAAAAATTTGAAACAGGTACCAGGAATGTTTCTTTTTTATATTATTTCTGAAAAATTTGTCTATATAACTAGATTCCTCTCGCCCATCATCGCCACCGATCGCCCGTTACTGCCTTCGTATAGAACAAAATATTTCGCATCACTCATAAAAAGATAAATTCGAAGCAAATAGACACAAAACATCATCCTGACTCAAAATAATTCATACCTTTAAGAACTTTGTTCAAGCTCTGCAAATTTATGGAGAATTAACTTGTAAAGGGCGATTAGTGGTAAAGGGCGAAGGGCCTCTATGCACACTACACACGCACATAACTTGTAAAATATCGAAAATTGCATTACGTTGGCTGGAAGAAAATATTTTTGGATGATCATTATCAAACCATTTGAATAAAGCTTTACTTGTAGAGACATAAAATTTAAACTTAAAATGCCGATTTGAAAATTGTGTTCTCTTGTTTAATTTTGAAATTAAAACAATTTTAAATTTAAATCTCAAAAAAATGTTAAATTAAAATTAAATTGGAGAATGTTTAGGGTTAATTTAAGATTTAATTCGGTTAATTTAGGTTAGAAAGTGAAGCAATTTTTGTTCGACCGTTTTTAGAAAAATTTTCTAGCTATTGAAAAGGTGGATTACGCGTAGCATCAAACCTTTTTCAAAGTGTAGGAAGTATCGAGTCTGCACGCAGGCTTTTGAAGAGGCTGATACGTTTAACAATTGATTTTTTTTGCTTACGGTCCGAATCCTGGCTCTCGTAGTGCAATTCTAGAAAAGCTAATTGTTGTATAAAATTGTAAAGATAATATCAAGGTCTTAACATTCAGCCTGGTATCAACGAGGGCAGATTTTGTCAAAAGAGATTCACGTCATGCACACCGATTTTGCGATTGAACTGACTGTCGGGAGACCCGAGGAAATCTCCCAAGATCTCTCGGGAAATCTCTCGGGAGATCTGTCACATTCTAATGATGAGATTCAAATATCGAAACTCCCATTACCAACAAGGGGGATTTTGTGAAACAAAGGATTGCGGTTTTGAACATGACAATACGATTGCCAATTTAAAAACAATACGATTGCCAAGTGCACTCAATTAAATGAAAACAACCCAAGAGAGCAAAGCTTTGCGGTTTACTTTATTGAGATTTGCTTGGCTGCGTTGCAAGGCGTGAAATCTATTCTTCGTTGTGACTAAATCGCATTGTTGTTATGCATAGTACTGAATTTTTCTCAATACAAAATCTGCCTTTGCTTCTTGTGGCTGCTTTATAACATACATTCATCAATGCATTTGCACCTCACGAATTATCATTCATCATCCTCTTTATTGCAGAAGCTTTTCATCAAGAATCCGCTAATTGTACGTAATTAATAGTACTAATTGTAATTTGAAGTTGGTGTCTTTCTGCATCAGGCTGGCCAAACGTCTCCACTCTTGCTCAATTGAAAATCAAATTACTCTAAACCCTACTTAAAACATTGCCGTCGGAACCAGGAGGGCTTTAGCTCCCTAACAATATTAAAATAATGGTAATTTATTACAATGACCTAATGAAATTATGTTCTATATTATTCTGACAACAATAGGCCGCTAATATGCAAGAGTTTTTAACAGTACTGCTAAAGAGAACTAGACATCAGAGATCATAGGAAACATTAAATTTCATAGAGAGGTCATAGGAAACATTAGAGGTTATAGGGCACATAGGAGGTCATAGCTCACAGGTCGTAATGGCTTTTAGAACGTAAGACATGGTTTATAAATTAATTGATCAGTGTTTACGCAGTAACCGTCCGTCTGGAGCGTTATTTGCGAGAACGTGTTTCAATAATTTCGTGAAAAATAGCAAAAACATTTATTGATCAGGGGCTCTGTGATATGTCCCATAAACATTTAAAAATTTGAAAATTCAAGATTCAAATTTTCTCCATTTTCAAATTTACTTCAAGCGAGTTGACATTTCCTGAAAATTTATTCAAAATGCTTTGCTATTGAAAGGATTTATTCAAAAAATTTTTCCATTGACGAATTTATTTTATGTTTATATTCTGAGAAGAAAGAAACGATTTTTACTCGTATTTTTGCTGTTACTTAGGCTTATTACATGAGTTTTTGTTTTCTGACCTCTTTGCAATATTTCCGGATTTAAATATTTGATATAATTTGATTTTCCAAAGTGGAATCACAACATTGTTTTCCTGATGCATATTGACCGCTTTTAGTGTTATTTTTTGCAACTGCAATTGTCTCAATGCAATTATTTACTTTATTGTATTACACAAAGTATATATATATAGTGGTAAAATAGATTCTAATAATTTGATATCATGAGGCTTATAACAAGATGGGAACACAACGATATTGAAAATTAGATTGTTTTTTTACTCTATGAAACATGACTTTATCAAATAGCGTTCAGGGTTAACATAAGTTGGTATTATATTATGGGACAGTGAAAACTCGCATACAAGAACCTAGATATTTTCTTGGTCAGCTTGGCAACGAAATTGTGTGGATGTTTATCGCATTGGGTGTGCGGAGAAAAATTCTGCAAAATACTCTTTATTCAGGCTGCAAATTTGCAGTCAAAGCCATTGTCTCAATCTGGATGCTTTGAAAGATATATCTGCCATTTTTATGCTGAAGATCTCTAACCCTTTTACGCCCCGGCTTATTTCTGCCAAACAGGCAAATCCTATGGAAGTTTTATTTTACAGGGAGTTACAAACCAATTTAATTCAAAAGATAAACTTAAGTTAAAATGTCAGAAATTAATATAAATTTCTGCCTGCACTTACCTCCTGGAAATATGACGTTTTACATTGGTCAATATAGCCCTTCCAGGGGTGATAAGGTTTTAAGAAGTTAGGTTCTTGTAAGTTTGTTTTCACTGTAGTTCGTATGAAGATAATTAATTCATGCGCCACAAGGGTGGTAGGACAGGGTTATTTTAGGGATGAAGCATTTCTATAAATATTATTGGCAGGGGGATCAGCAGAAAAGTAAGGCCAGCAAGTCACTCAGACAATGCATGAAAGCTTTAGAAACCTAAAATCGTATAAGCATTTAATATAATGGTGATTAGCTGTGCTCATCAAGACCATATCGGTTCATCACACTTTTAGAATAAGTTTATTAATTCTAACATTTTTTTCTTTAATTTATTTCAGATTAAGATAAGGTTTTGTTTTTCCTTTATGTGTACTTTGACTTTAACGGGTCATAGGCCAATTTTTCTAAATGTGCTCCATAACATTGGCAATAAGTCAAGTGTTGACAATATGATTTAAGATTTAAGATCTTATTTCGGGATTTATTTTCTTTATTTATAGGGACTTTGTTAAAATTTTAGTAAAATATGATTTTTAGGGATTTTTTTTGTCTTTGAAACGGGCAAAATAAACCTGGAAAGTCAACCACTTACGATCGGATCATTCGCCCACAATGTTTTTAAATTCTATTTTATGTAAAGTCTGAAGCAGCTTTTGGCCGACTGTAGCCAATAAGAGGCAGCTTTTGGCCGACTGTAGCTAATAAGAGGCAGCTTTTGGCCGACTGTAGCTAATAAGAGGCACCTTTTGGCTAGGTTATAGCCAACAAGAGGGCACGTGATTGCTCACATTTCACAACTTTCTGTTTTACTTTTTTTTGTATTTTTCCATTAATTTATTTGATCTTTTTCTGATGATTTTTTTCTGCATCAGTTCACAGATTCAATTCGGATTCTGGTATGTTACTTAAGCTCTACAAACGTTGTAAGCCAATTTATTTTCATAATGTGTGGGTCACTCGGTAAGATTTGGGAAACTCGATAAACACATGTACCGATTTTAGTATCGGATAGGGGGTTGTAATTTTCGTATCGGATAGGGTTTTGTTTACATTGCAACGCTGCTATCCGGTGCACGTAATTTTATTATGCACGTATGGTATTCGTTGGTTCACATGTCTAGAGTTCAGTCCAGTTTTTACCAACGAGAGTATGGTATGTAACATTTTGGTCAACCTCTAGCCAATTTTGAAAGGAGACACCAACATGAGTAAAAATTGAGCTCGAATTGAAGAGTAGAGATTTGGGTCAGCATTCAGTCGAATCTAGAATTTTGAAAACTCAAACCGGCTCATGTCTTATTCAACGCTTTCTTTTAAAAATAAACGAAAAATTACGATTCTACGACAATTTTTTTAGCATAGGAGTGTAAACACGGTTTCTAGCATAGGAGAATTTACTGTTTGATCCAGCTTTGCGGTTAGCCAATCATATCACAAAATTGTTGTCACATGTTCATAGATACTGCAAAATGATTGGCTGCTTCTAAATTGAAATATAAAATTATCCTATGCGTTAGTGGTCTTATGTTTTATAACTGTGGACTCTTTTGTGTTGAGGCACGTAATTCTTGCACTTTATATTGTTTTAATGTTGATATATTGTTGTTAACTTCCTGGTAAGTACCTATTTAAAAATGAATAAATTGTTAAATGATTGGTGAGTATAGTAACTATTCTTTTAGTTTAAATTTGGAATTTAAGTTTATACTTTTGCGTTTGTGGACTTATTCAAAATCCATATATATTTGTATTCTACAATTGAATGTTGTATTTGATTTGACTTGATTGGATTTGATTGGTTCCTGCTTTTTGGTAAGCAAAGAGCAAAGACAAAGTCATTGTGCTTTTGGCTGTTATTAATACGTGTTTATTATTTACCGAAACTAACAGACTAACATGTAACTGATAATTTATTTTTAATGATTCACACTAACAGCCATGACATGAAAGATTACATTGTTCTTCAACTGGCTTAAGATTCACAAGATATTTGCATTCTTGTTTGCAATATTTAAATTAAATCAGCAATGACATTTGAACGGGTGTGAGTTAAAGTGCACTACGAGATGCCAATTTTAATCACTGAGTTTACGAAGCTTGAGGGCTTGAGTTTTTTGGGGGGAACGGCGGGGGGCGTGCTTAATGACTTTAATTTATTATTTGGGAAAATCAAGTTGTTGGTTCGAGTTTGCAAAACTGCAGGCTATTTAGCAATACATTTAGCAATTAAATAGCATTTTAATATTTGTTGAAGACGTTTTTTAATTTATAAAAAAATCAAGGAATGGTCTTAACCCTTTGATCTAAGAATTTCTGAATGTTTATCAAATTTGTTAACAGCTGTCATTAAAAAAAAATAAACGTTCGCTATTACAAGGCTTTGCTAGCAAATTAGTAAGTATAAAATTGACTTTGTAGAGTTCATTTGAGTTTTTATATTTTCATTGCCATATTCTTCTGCAGGATTTATGCCTACTTTTGGACCATGTTGGGTGAATTTGTATGGATCGACAAGAGGTTTTTCTTATTTTGATGAGCATAATAGCCTCAACGAAGGGTTGGTAAGTCAAAGAGCGATATGACATTTTACTTGTAGAAATATTTTGGTTTTTTTAAACGATAAATCTGACAAATACTCTTTCTAAAGAAAATAAAAGTTGGTTGTTTACTTCTAAATAAACCTTTAAATAAACTATATAAAATAGTGAAATTTAATTTTTCTATTATTTTGTCACTAACTACATGACAAATTAAATATATTTACACATCTATAAATATAAAGATTTGAATATTAACATTAGATAATTTTTGGGCAGGAACATCATAATGTTTGAATCTCTGTTTGCTGCTAAATTTAACTTTAAAAATGATGATGTTTTCATACTAAAAGTTCACAGTAAAGTAAACAATATGAGATCGCCCCTGGGGGAAATTCGTACGCCTTTTTTATTTTAATTATATAATTTTTAATGAATTTTCTTTTAAAACCAAATTATTTTTACTCGAAAATTAATTCCGGCTTGCGATGGGTTAATTATTAAGCCTGTTTTATCTTAAGCACTAAAAGTCTATTAATAGTACCGGTGACCCAAAAGGAACTGTCTTCGTTTGCAGGGCTGTAGCTTGAAATCGACGAGGACACTTTCAAGTTTCAAATTTTACTCAATGCTACTTCTGAAGAGCAAACTTAGAGTTTGGGATATCATCCAGTAATCTTTGATCACGTTTACGTTGAGCTTTCAAGTCAATTTAAAAGAGTAAAATTCATTTCCAGTCCATGTTTTGACATTGAAACAACCTACTTGCTGATATATCTACTTTAAATTTAAAGATTCGCTGATTAAACTCCAAAATCGCCATTAAAGCAAGCATGTTGTTTTAATGTCAAAAAATGGGCTGGAAATTAATGATATTTCTTCAAATTAACTTCAATTTTAATTTTACGTTTTGTACAGATAAATATGGCTGCAGATGAATGGATGATATCACAAACTTTAATTTTGCCATTCGGACATTCATTTGTGCAAAAATTGAGATTTGTTGTCTCACAGATTTTGAGCTACAACCCTGCAAACAGAGACATTTTTATGGGGCTGTCTGGTATATAAAGCTCCAAACAAACATCAATAAATTATATAAATTATAAATTGTCATAACAATTAAATTTTTTTTTTTTATATAAATTGCTGAACAGGAAAAGGTTTGTCTACTTAAATTATTGTAAATTATTAAATTCAAATTAGAGATCGCATAAATTATCTGTATTAAAAACTAAATTTGAATTTCATAGCTAACTTGTTGTTGTTGCATTTTAAATGAAATTTACAGTGGTGTTGCCCCAAATGGATCTTCGCCCTGAATGGATCACCTTCTTGTTTTCCATAAGTTCATTCTCTTGACTCTTTTGAAACAAGTAAATTCATGAAATTTACAGTGGTGTTGCCCCAAATGGATCTTCGCCCTGAATGGATCACCTTCTTGTTTACCATAAGTTCATTCTCTTGACTCTTTTGAAACAAGTAAATTCATGAACCGTGTATCTAGATTGAAGGTATCATACAACTTTCACAAATTAAAAAAACTATTGTAAACAAGTAAGTGATTAGTTCAGGGCGATGATCAATTCAGAACGATACCTCTCCATTTAATAAAATATTAAACCTAAATACTATGTTAAATGTTAAATTCTAAAGGTAGGATTTTAAATTTAAACCTGCATTCTTCTATCTTAAGTTGTATTTAATATTCATAATTTGGAACTTCGTAATTGGGATGTTCTACTTTTATTATCATTCGTATTATTTTTGTCATTTGCTGCTGTCACACTAGAATTTTTCTTGTTATTTGTGAACTGTTTAACTTTTTTTATCGTCAGAAAAGACAGCAATTTAGCAATACAACGATATCCCGATATAGTTTCTATTTTCTAGTTTCTAGTTTCTAGTTTCTAGTTTCTAGTTTCTAGTTTCTAGTTTCTGGTTTCTGGTTTCTAGTTTTTGGTTTCTAGTTTCTAGTTTCTGGTTTCTGGTTTCTAGTTTCAAGTTTCAAATTTCTAGTTTGTTGCAGCGCTTTATGGTTGTTGCATCGCTTTATGTGAAAAGAAAGCGTGGTCGCAGTAAGCGGAGTATTCGTTTGGGATGTTGTTTGAGAAGAATTTAATTGAGATAAAGTGCCTAGTGTGACCACTGTCATTGTTATTTACAGGGTGAAGGCGTGGCATATCGAGGGCATCTCTTGATGGCAGTGCAAGCTGAAATGGGTGAATCTGCTTCTGATGCGTCAATTAAGCAAGTTGAAGTTGATGGAACTGCTCCTATATCTGATGTAAGAATTCTTTGCAGAACTTTTCTCATTTAAATGCAATAGAAACCATCATAAAAGAACCTAGAAATATAAGAGCATTCAAGCTGAAAGTTTGTATGACTTCTTGACAAAATTAGCTTAACGAGAATGAAAGGTGGCAAAGACTGAGATACGATTTTTTTGATGGGGGTGCCCGTGGGTAAAAATTCCTCTATTCAGCATCGAAGTTGGAATATTTATGCTATTTGTTTTGACTATCCATTTTTTAATGTTGCAAGCATCAAAATTGTTTAATGCGGATGGATTTTGAAAAACACAAATTAACAAAAACTTTTGCGACGATCTCTGAAGGAGTTTGACGAGTAGATGTTCGGACGAGATTTTATTCGAAATTTGAATTGTTTTAAAATATTTTATTTTAATGTAGTTATTTTGCAGTTGCATACATTTTTGATAACATTATTTTAATATTTCAATTTTTATATTTCAATAATTTGTTTTTCGTATTATTTTATAACCATTTATCTTACCAAACAATAATAACTTTAGACTGCTGCTGGGAAAGAAGACAATTTCCAACTTTATGCATGCATCTACGAAGCAAGCATGATTGAAAGAAAAGCTGGAGAAAAGAATGTACAATTTGAAATGACCATAGGTATGCCTGTTTTTAAATTGTATTTATATCCAATCTCAAAAACGTCGCTAGTTTTAGAAATCCTGTACGCAAGACCCGCTCATGTCGGCATTAGAATTAAGAGAAAAGTACTCCATTTTACATGAAACTAAGCCTAAGATGAGATTTGCAAGTCGCCATGAATCGAGACAAAGCCTCAAATTCCCTACCGACAAGAGGCAATAAATGGAATTTTGTTTCAATCCGCCTTGACTTGAAATAAATTGTGTTTACACGAAAGTTTCACGCCGGCATGGCATGAAAATACGACACGGAATGAATTTCGTGTTGTCCTTACATGTAAACACGCACCAGTAGTCGACAAAACTCATTCCGGCATGGAATTTTAAGTGATAGCTAATAGGTTCAGAACGTAAAGAACCTCTCAGGCAAATAGGGATGGCTGTAAGGAAGGATTTATTTCCAAAAGGTATAATGAGACATTTTAACACTGTTTTTGCTTGGAAACAAAATACCTACCGGAAAGAATTGTTGTGGACTAGCGTATTATGGGGAATGAACAAAGATTAACAATTTTTCATTTGCATCGATGCTTTTTCAGTTGCACACACCTCCACGTTTCAAAGATTAGTGGTAGGTAAATTCGTTTTCACTCCGCATGAATAAGGATTTATCGAGCGTTGCACTACTTGGGTCAAGTCAAATTCAATTGATAACTCAGTGAAAGGCGCTTGATTGATCACCTGCAGCCTAATTATTTATAATCTCGCACATTTCCAAGTGCAACATTTGAATGCTTATTCTTATGAGACTTTTAATGCTTATTCTTGCTCTCTTGTGTTTTTTTAATGGAGAGATCTGCTATCTCAATCGTAAAAAAATATTAAACTTTACATAGATTTAATTAATTGCCTATATCTTGTCAACTACGATATCGTCTAGCTAACAGAGCATCATAAACTTTAGTAGACTCAAACTTGACGCGTGGCTGCAGTCGATTGATTTATTTAACATGGATTCATCATGGATTCATTCTGGATTCATCACGGATTCATCATGAATTCATCATGGATTCCTCATTGATTCATCATTGATTCATCATGGATTCATTCTGGATTCATCATGGATTCATTCTGGATTCATCATGGACTCATCATGGATTCATTATGGATTCATCATTGATTCATTCTGGATTCATCACGGATTCATAATGGATTCATTCTGGATTCATCATTGATTCATTCTGGATTCATCACGGATTCATCATGGATTCCTCAAGGATTTATCATGGATTCATCATGGATTCATCATGGATTCATTATTGATTCATTCTGGATTCATTCTGGATTCATTCTGGATTCATCATGGATTCATCATGGATTCACTCTGGATTCATCATGGATTCATCATGGATTCATCATGGATTCATCATATATTCAATTGATATCAATAAATTTGATTCGGCACAAGTGCGACTTTTGAAGTAAGGCTAACATTTTTGTGGTTTTCAGGAAATTATGGGAATGGAATCGACGGTCAGTTACTAAATAACGACCTCAAAGACGAAGCGGATGGAGATGATGAACGATTTTTGCATTCAATAACGCCACAGTTTAAACCAGTATCAGCCGACAGACAGTATTATTACATCCCGTTTGAAGACACAAAACCTTGCCTACACATTAAATTTCCATATCAAGATCACAGGCGGAGACTGTACCTCTCAAACATGCTGTATAAGATATTCGAGAGATTGGTAAGTCAAATTGATGCATTAATAATGTAGTAGTATTATTGACAGACAGTGTTACTGTCAGTAACGGTACTGTTTATTGTGTTAACTTGCCAATATCTTGCAGGAAATTTGCTGGTAAAATTTGTTTGGTCGCAAGCACCAAATAGAAATAATTTCTAACCATGCTGTTAAGTGTCATGTTTCTTCATTGCAGGAAGATGGGCTGGATGATGTTCAGGAGAGGGTAAAGATGGATCTTGAAGATACTTACAAGTGCTTGAAAGTTGTACTCAAAGATCTTGTTAAAGGATGCGGGTATGTAGTAATTAAATTACTTTTAATTTTAATCAAAATTTCATAATTCTACAGAAAATGAGAGAATTGTCACATTTTTTATTATTTTAGACGTCTTTAAACAACTCATATGTAATTTTGTTGCATTTTGACAGACAGCAGCATGTAGCTCTGGAAAACACATCGTAAAATGAGCTTGTTAATAGGATGTTATCTTTCTTCGCAAAGCTATTGACTTCTACGATTTGTCCGAATTATGTTTTGAGACCGTATTTTTTTTACTTGAGACTCATTAGCATGTTTCATTTTGATTTTAGACAACATGAAGTTTTATAAAACACGTTATTGGAAAATATAGCTGTTAGTGGAATACTATGAACTTTTCACAAAACTGAATGATTACAATTTGTTCGAATTATCTGTTTTGGAATGTACTATAATGCATGTATTTATATTTCAGTAAATTTATCAGCATGTGTGAAAGCAAGATCAGTGGACCGACCGTTGGAAGGACGAAACTTGACAGAGAAAGACAAAAACTGTGTATTAATGAAGTGGTCAGTTAGATTAAAAAATAGTTATTTTACGATACGATACGATACGATACGATACGATACGATACGATACGATACGATACGATACGATACGATACGATACGATA
>JAYJMH010069103.1:0-11300 GCA_036873815.1 Phacellophora camtschatica | reverse complement strand
CCGATCTGTTCGTATGAACGATGCAGCTGGTCACATGCTGGTCACATGGCCCAAAATGATCATAAGGTATAAGGTATAGCACTACACCAATAAAAAAATAATAACAGTTAAGGTCTTTAGTGGTAACGCGGCTGCGAGACTTGGTTGACGCGGCTGCGAGACTTGGTTGAGGTTATTTAATAAATACTTGGTAAGCTTCGCTAGAGACCATCGTCCAAGGGCTTTGATGATGTGGTCTGGGAAGCCTAGAGAGGTTGTTGTTGTGGCTGCTCCAACGCGAAAGCTGTATAGGGTGTAATGTCATGGCTGTGCGCCGAGGCGTGCTCATGGTGGCAAGGATTTGTTGGATGGACGAATCCCAGCGGTTGAAAATTGCCATTGTTTCTTGCCTACTCACAATATTGTCTCGATCATCGGATGATGTGTTGTCAACGGTTTGCTCTGCCATCGTTGTGGATTAAAGTTTTTCATTTATTTATTATAAACAGTAGCTTTATGTTGCATTATCATTTTTTGGAGGGCCATATACTCAAAACGAGACTGACAAAATAGTTCTTTGCTCTCGTCATTTACACTCGGTAATTCATTTCCCCTACCTAAGATTGATGCATGAAAGCGAAGAGGAAGGTGTTTCCTCATGCAAATATATTATTATGTTTATGGTAGAAAGTTTGGCACCAAGAGTCTAGATAAATGCATGTCTTTGCAGAAAAAAATTGCAAATTTTTCCTGATAAAAACCTTAAAAATGGAAAATGGAAATTTGAAAATTTATCAGTTTGAAACAAATTATTGTACTTTATTGTACTTTATTTTTTGTATCCTGAGGGAACGCCATGGCTACTGAAGATCTGTTAGAGAGACATCGAGAGAAACTGTAATTTTTCTGTCGAATTTGCGGGCTAGCTAGAACCATTCCTGATAACCGTTCAGCAATTTCTCTAAATATGTACACAGATGAAATAAAAACTATTTCGTCAATTGATCGTTGATGAAATAGTGACGACACAGACCCCTCAATTTATTAGGCGATGGAGAGGAGCTACTTTTGTAACTTGACAATATATTGCACAGAAACTGTATATACATTTTTTTAAGCAATACATGTTTTAGTTGCATTAAAAGCTTTCTTTCTTGTATTAACTCCTCCGTGGTGGTGTTATAGTTGATATAGTTGTTATAGTTAAAGTTGTCCTGCCTACAACAAAAAGTGTAATAATTGTTCAAAGCCCAACCATTTTGCCAGAAGCTGTAATATGAAGAAAGCAAAGAAAGTGAGAGAAGTAAATGCAGAAACATCAGATGAGGATGAATTTTTTGTTGGTGTCGTAGGAGCAGAATCTGATGTCTCACTTGAAACTGACAAATGTGCAGAACAGAAGCAAGAAAACTCAGAGGATTATGTTATTGGAGGAATCTCAACTACGTCAGAATGGTCAATTTCTTTATCTACAAGTGGAAATGATGTGCTCTATAAGTTGAATATAGGGGCCCAAATAATTGTCTTACCAAAATCTGAGTATGTGAAGTTAGCAGAAAGGCCAAAATTGAAAGAAACCAAAATCAAATTGACAACCTACAATAGCACTAAAATACCTGCTTTTGGAAAATGTATCTTGAGAGTTCTTCACAAAAGAAGGATGGTTTCAATAATGTTTGTTGTTGCAGAAACAGATTCAATGGCAATACTTGGTTTGGATACTTGTGAAAAACTCAATCTTGTGAAACACATAATGTTAGCCAATAAAAAGAGCTAAGGCGTGGCCTAAATTAGTTGTGTATTTCCTGTGAGTTTTCTGCAATCTTTAAGTAATATTTATAATTATGATAGACCACACACAACAGTCAGGACTTAAAATACAGTCATCACCCAATTCACATTGGTCTGGCTGCATGGCTTTTTTTTTGGTATGGTTTAAACTTTCTGAGGTACCCCCACGAATCATCAAGCAGTCCTCATCAATAAAAGTTGATGTATGACCAGCTGTTGCAAAGTTATTAGGTGTTATCACTTTAAAATGTGAACGTCAATTATTAATAGATTACAAGATGTAGGCAATTTCTGAGATACTGCTGATTCAAGATTATGAAAACCCCAAAAATAAGCAAATGCGATGGATGAGATAGGGAAACTTTTGCTTCATGGTTTGACAAGTATATGTTTAAACCTTCCAAACCTAGTGACACCACTTTAACTGCAGTGACGTCATTGTTGAACTGCAAACTTACTGTCTCATGGAGTGAGATCCTTTCAAAAATTTTACCAATTGTAAACAAAAAAAAATTGCACCATCCAAAATAATGATTTGGTTTTGCATGAGTGTTGCAGTATGAAATGCTCTTGTAGTGACAGAATGGTCAACAATGTATAAAACACTCCATTCTGGAAGTGAATCTTAGGGCTCTGGATGCTCTTGTTCGTACATATTTATGTGGTCAAATGAGTCTCCTTGAATATCTGGCATTGCCAATCCACCAAGCAATGATCAGGTTTCCATCTATTTGGGTTAAACTGTGTCCAAATGACGAGAGTAGCTAGAATTTGTATGTACTAACTATTAAATAAAGAGAGAGAAGAAAGAAGGAGACAAATTCCATCGTCTTTTACATCATTTAAGAAAAATCATCAAATTTTCTTCTGCCAATTGAAACTCGCTTTCCTCAAGTTTTCTTAAAAATTCTTTTTGAGTTAGCTTTCTTGTATTTGTTGTGCGAAAGAAATGTAAAGTCTTCAACATTCACCACAGCTTCATGCGCCATTTTGGAATAGAAAAAGCGGTTATTGTTATTGTAGTTGTTTAGTTTTTTTAACGAATGTTTTGTTAGTGTGTTGACGGCGTTATACTTATAGATCGAAAAAAAATTTATGTGTCATGTGAGAAGCAGTAAACGAAAAAAAAATAAAACCCCAGATATTTCTGCACAAACAAATAAAATACCTTGACCGCGCACGCAGTGCAGAGTTGTTGATAAAAAGTACTAAGAAAATTAATATCAGTGGTCCAACATATACACAAGATTGTTGTGTAGATTTTAATTTATTTGAAAATGGTTGAGAATTGAAAATGATTATCCACTAAAAATCGATAGTAAAGGATGGGTCTCACCATCCATCAAATCTCCAAGATTAGAGACGCTTGAAGTCTCCATGTTTTGAGAACTTGTAAAAGAAGACGATGGGCCTTGACGAAAACGAGCAAGATGCGAGAGAGAACTCTTCCAAGATATGTGTGCAATGCATAAACATCCACTGTAATCCTTCAAGCCACTCTGTCTTTGGCTTAAACTATCAATTAAATTCTTTTAATCGATGAGCAGATTTTAGGAAGACTTATTAGGCCGGTTAATATTATTGCACGAAGTGTTATTGCAAAGGCCCATGGGAATAAGCTCCCGAGGAGTGCGGTATGACAATAAGAGCTAACAAAGACGTCCTTTTTGCGTCATTAACTGCGAATAGACTACTATTCGATATGTAAATGCAGATGGAACCTTAAGATTAAAATCTTACATTTTAAAATAAGTTTATCTTTTGTATATGCTTCCCTCTGTAAAATGAAAAATACGTCGAATTTGCCTGTTAATTATATAGAAGTTTTGCGTTAGAGTCAAACCTAGTGAAAGGGTTAATGTGCAGAAGAACTATTTCAATATTTTTTGCGATCGATGCTTCCCATTTCAATTCATTGCTTTTACTTCCATTACTTTTCGTTGTACCATAAGACTTCTATCGAGGGGGATGAGTTACCAAGTAATAATGCAACATGCAATCCAACTTAATTCAGAGAAAAAAAGAACGTACCTTGACCTGTCGGAAAATAATATAAAGTTTTTTCCGCGTTTATCTCCTGGAGAAAAGACGTTTTACGCTGTTAATCAATCGTCTATATGGCCCTTCCTAGGCTGAAAAAGTTAGATTTACGACCTCCTTTTTAGAATGTTTTTCGATTTCTTTGCAGTATGCAAGCACGCTCTGAAGGACGTCAACGGTACCCTAGAAACTAGGTGGGTACAAAATTTGCATGAAAAATTCCAACCATATACTTGCAAGTGGACTATAAAGTCACCTTTACCTGGAAACGTATTTTTGCATGTCAGAGATCTTGGATTTAAAAAGCACTTAGGCTGTAGAAAGAATTACATGGATATTTACGTTATAAAGAACAGAGAGTTCCAGTTATTGACTCGTCTTTGTCCGTTGAATAGAGCAATGTGGCGAAATTGTCTTACAATTCCGACTGGCAGCCCTCAAATTGTAGTCAAATACAGCATCCAAAAATGGCCACTGTTGCGGCCTCTCCGACTCACGTGGACCACTTCAGGTAAACATTAGTCATCTATATTGGATTTTGTAGGTGGCTTTTTGGGCACTTTTCGCGTTTTATCGCAGCTTTTGGATACGTACCGGTGATTATAACGGTAATTCTTTACTATTTGACGTTCTCATACTGACAATATATTTAGTTAATTTTTCAATTTTGGATTATGGTATATATTCATAAATTTGGGTCTGGCAATTTCCTTGTTGCTTTGAAATATGTGGCTTAACACGTTAACCGGCAACGGCTGGTCTAACGTGTTGGATTTTGCAAGCGTTCTGTTTCAACATAAATCAAATTTTAGTATTTATCCAAATAGCAGCTCTGTTGTCCAAATTTATAAATAAAATGTTTGGAAATGTTAATGTTCATAAAAGTGATTCTTCCAACTGCATAAATTATTGGTAACTAGATTTTGAAATTATATTGTTAGGGTTTATTATCGAAGCTAAAGTTGTGTTTATTATGAAGATCAATTCAAGAGTTCGTATTATTTTATATACATACATGTAAGGCTCACTTTCATTTTCACTGTTATTTATCATAACAATATCATTTAATTCATTGTATCCACCAAATGGAAACAAAGAGAAATATTGTAAAATGAAAACTAGGTTACGAAATTTCAAAAACATTTTTTTGCTTTTGGATTAAGGCTCAAGACAAAATTTTTTATTGGGTGTGTCTATACGTATTAGAAAAGTTAAAATCTTGCAAGAAAGTCCTTAGAAACTGCATTACACATATTTGTTTGATACTTCGTTAAAAGTTAAAACAGTCTTGCTGTTTACATTCTGTACCTTGATGAGCATTTCACAACCGAGTTTTGCAAGAAGTAGGATAAAATAATATGAAAATATGATGTGAATTTGGCCGAAGAAAATGTTTCTCAGACTATTTGGTTACAGTAATCAAGTTTCCTGAAGTTTCCTAAATCGGGGGTTGAGTTTCTTATAAAGAGTTCCGTATTCAAAATACCTGTAGGATACAAACGACAAATGATGAAAACAAAGCGCTGAGTTTGGAAATCATCGTGATTGTGCTTTTGTCAGACCTGGCCATGGCCGATGTCGCTGCTATCGTAAATTGAGTTGTTTTGTTCGAACGTGTTCGAAGTTACAATAAGAGGCCTAATTTTCCGGGGAAAGCGGGAAGCTCTCCGTTATTAAGTAAAATATTTTCTCCATAAATTATTGTGTTTGCTCGAGGGGCAAGGAAGGGATTTTTTAAAACAAGCCACAAACTTACCATTTTACAAAACAGACTTTATTGCGAAAAATGAAAAAACATCCTTAAATTCCACAAAACTCGCAAGAAAGAGAAGCAAACTGTCTTCCAGGCCAAAAATCCAAGCAATCACGATGTTGGCTTCCTCTGAATCATTTTTCAATGTGGTCTATTGAGTTATTTCAAAAGTTATTATTGGCTAATCAAACGCCTGTATTTTGGTTAGAATCTGAACAGTTCAGACCTATGCTAATAAGCAAGTTAGAATTATTATTTTGCAAATTTTCCCAAGTATCTGCGATGTGCCTTCGCTTTTATCACATGTTGAACTACAATCTTTCAGAGGAGGGCAACGACCAGTTTTTTAATAATTTCCTGTTTTCAAAATCGTAATTTCATGTGAAATTTCTCCAATTGCAACACTTCGAATTTTTTATGAAATCTTTAAAAAAATGCTGTTCCCCGAAGATCAAACCAAAGAACTCACTTGCTAGATTGAATGAAAAATAGTGCTCGCATTTCAGATGGCAACCGGAACGGGGAAACGCTGCCTCTGGCCACAGCCGCCATTTTCTGCGAAAGGAGCAAGAAAGCCGAGCTTCGGCCTGCCCCGTTTTACATTATTTCTCTTTGTTCGAAATGGATGAAGCAATTGAATCTTTTTTTTTTACTCTTTCACGCCTGAATTCATTTTTCCAATGTTGGTTTCTGTACCAAGCCAAATCCAATGTTGGTTTCTATTCTGAGCAAGGGGTTGCACAAGAAAACCAAAATCAATTTAAGAGACGAGATCATTTTAAAACTTTTGAAATGACTAAAAATGTATCTAATCTCCTTGAAATATGACGTTTTACAATGTTTATAATGGGACATATTGCCCTTCCAGGGTTGAAAGGGCTGACGGTGATTCTTACAATTTTTGACACTACTCGAGAAGCGTTTTTCAGATGCTTCTGAAACTTTTTGACTTTTCCTAATTGTTATCTAGGAATATTGCAATGTGTTTGTTCACTTTTTTACATGTTTACAGTTGTCATGGCAACCGGTTTTTGAGAGAGTACTTGTAAATATAGATGTTGCTTTGTAGATTTCTTATGAAAGGAGCTTTCAGTTTGAAACCTAGTCAGCAGGGGCATATTTTTCCATTATCAAAATTAATTTTGAAGCTATTTTTAGAATTTGATGACGTCATCATTATTTTCCATTTCAGCCATATAGAGCATTGTTATAAGTTTTTCTCATGGTTTTAATGTGAAATGTAGGTTAATACATCATGACACATCATAACGATTTAACTGCCACAATTCTGTCAAAGTGTGTACAAATTTTTCAAAAAAAATTATTTACATTGAAAACTACCTGGATTTTGATGGAAAATGGCCTTAGTGTCGTTCTTATTGCATCTACAACATTGTTTCCAAATTGCAAATTAAAAACTTTACCCATCTTTGAGTTGTGAAACTTCCTAAAAAACTCGTTTTTATGACATCATCATGACGCCAGTCGCTTAATTACCTTGAAAATTCTCCTACTATATAGATCATGTTGTCTTAATTAGCTAATTTAGCCGCACCTATCTGTAGTTATGGGTGTTTTTGGACCATTTGCAGTTTGCAAAAAGAGCTTGGAAGGTTGGTCTGTTTTTGTAAGTAGTAGCCGTCATTGGTTCTTCTTCATTGTTAAATTATGTGAATATTGTTCGTTAATGAATACATGTCCTGTTTTCGAGAGTTCTTTTTTATATCTGTGATAGCCTGCGTAGAGACGTGAAAAAACTCGGTACAGAGTTTCATTCCTCCGTCTGTGCAGTGACTACTCTTCTTTTCTTTTTTTTTTCGTGTATAGCTATAAATACATGTCGTGTCTTGAATGTTGTTTTTGCATAATAATGAACACTTGTTGTGTTTTCCTGTGTTCCTTTTGTATATCTGTGACCACTCTTCTTGTTTTTATGTTCTTCGTGTATAGCTATCAATACGTTTCGTGTCTTTGAATGTAGTTTGTATATAGCTCTGAACCCTTCTCTTGTGTTCTTGTGTTCTTATTGTATGCCTGTGAATACTCTTCTTGTTTTTTTCTACGTGTACATAAGTACATGTTTTTTGTGCATAATTTTCAATATTTGTTTTCTTTTTCTTGTGTATATATGACTATTCTTCTTGTTTTATGTTTCTATGAACATGGTCATGTACGTTTGAGAGCACAATGAAGAAAAGTGAATTGACACATGGAACTGAAATAGGGATGAAGGTTTTCTCAGAATACTACAAACAACAGCAATAATTGTTATCAATTATGGGCCAAAACAAACCTGTTTTCTTTTTTCTTCTTATTGCAAACTAATGTCACGAGCGCCCTGTTTAATGATTTGACATATCTGTTTATCGCTGTTTCTTTCCGAAACAATCCTCGCGTGAAGAGACGGTACCATGTACCTCTTGATTTGATAGGTTTAATGCACTTAATGTGTGTTGCAAAGTTTTTGTATGAAATTTGTAAGGCTAGTTTTCGATTCACGGAATTTGTATATCCTACATATGGAGGACTGCTTAGACTTTGTAAGTCTCATTGATATATGACTTTTTATAACACTCGTTTCGTACATTTATTAATTCATAGATTTTAAAGATCAGCGTATGATTTTTATTAGCCTGGTTTGTACATTTGTTAACCATTATCTGCTTACTCGATGATTTTTGTGATCAGCGAATGATACGATTTTTGATTAGTCTGGTTTGGGGCATCTTTTACCATTAATAGAATCGCATGGTTTTGAATTGTTCTTGCTTGATACACTAACCATTAACCTCTTTAGTGGTGTGAATCATATTATATCTGATATTTTTGGTTTGACACATTTATGACCATAATCTACCTGGTTAATGGTTTAAAATGAATATGACCTGAAAATTTTCATTTGCTAGATTAATCAAATCAACCTTCCTTGTTACGATGATGTAGATTTTTTTATATAAAGCCTGTTTTTGTTGATGAATGGGGTTTTCTGAGCCCCACTTCAATCCAAAAAGTGCAACAAAGATCTGGTCACGAACTGGGTAAAGAGTTGGACACAGATCGGAATGCACGTACTAAGCCTTGTTAAATTGGCAAAGTTTTGGCTCAAATTTTACATATTAAACCGACCGATATTCTGAAAAATATGGTATAGTTTAGCTTAATAATGTAAGACTATAGCAAAAATGCCTTAGTACGATTTTTTTGGACTCTATATCTTTTGTAAAACTTGCAGCATAGAGGAGTGGTGTGACAAATTTTCAGTGACACGCGCTTTGTAAACAAAGAACACGGAAACCTCGTCAGCAACCGATCATGATACGGAAGCCTCATAAGCAACCCATCATAAAATGTTTTCAAAATAAACACAAAATTATGTATGATATCCATTGTGTTAAACATGTCTGAAAGCGAAACTACATCGTCAATAAATTTGGTTGTGATGATGATAAATTTTACTGTGATGCATTTTACTCTTTCCTCTAGTCCTTAAGTGTCACTCTATCCTAATATGTTTCATTTACTTCATGACAGCAACGAAATTCAAGTGCATTAACCAAAAACCCAGCCTGACCACCGCAACATTGACACCTGCATGAAAAACATTTGCATCAATCTATATGCAAAACAATGAAAAAGATGAATCCTGTTTATGTGGTAAATATTGTTGCATTTAGACAAGCAATGTACACCATTTTCGGAGAAATCTGGATGACCCCCTCAATCACAGAGCAAATCAGTAGCATATCAATACCACACACAACCTCAGTTATTGATTGTTTCAAATCAGGCTACTTTTAAAAGGCCTGGCAACAGTTGATTTTCTAAAACAAAATTGGACAAGAGCCCAAGAGAGTTGTATATTGTAATTAGATATTATTGTAAAATATTTCAAATTAATACAGAAACCAGTCTTGGCCCAGCCATAACAGTTTTAGCAAGCAAACTGAATTGCACACTTGTTTCCAGGGAAGCTATATTACATGATTCACTGAAAATAATAAGTAAGCAACTTTTGAGGAGTAAGTAATTTTATTTTCTGGGAGAGCAATAATAAATAGCATATAAAAGCAAAAAGACCGCACATGAGCAAATCATCTAGACTATGTATGTCCAGAATATGTTTCACTTATGTTTGTATATATGTATGTTTTATGCTCCAAAGATAGTAGAAAAAGCACAACATGACGAAGGATAACATGATTTTTAAATATTATTTAAATACTCTTTAGTACCAGAGCCAAAATTCTCCGAATGCTAAAATTCTCACAAGTTTAGAATGATGAAAATTATGTTCTGAAACGAAGTCTTATCTGAAACACTTTAGGTACAGGACAGGAGCGGTCTCACAACAACTCTGCAATCAAATCACTTAGCACACGAGAAAGAGTTGACAAAAACGCAGCTCACTCTCTGGTCAACAACATAACGACGAAAAACCCTTACTTTGCTAGGCCTAAGTTTGTTTGTGATTACGAAATAACAAAACTGTCAACTTACCATTCATTTAAAGTTGTTTTTCCTTCAAATCTACCGTGAAACTGAGTTCTGTTCTAATCCCATCTGGATCATCAGCAACATTATCAAAGGCTCGAATTGATAAGGCGAACATTGATCTCCATACGCCTAACTTCTTCTTTGCTCTATTCTATTGACGATGTAGTTTTGCTTTCAGACATTTTTAACCCAATGGACATCACAAATAATTTCGTGTTTATTTTGAAAACACTTTGTAATAGGTTACTGATGAGGTTTCCGTATCGTGATGGGTTACTGACGAGGTTTTTGCGCTCTTTGTTTACAAAGCGCGTATCATTAAACATTTGTCCCACTACTCCTCTATGATGCAAGTTTTACAAATGATATAGGGTGTCCAATGATGATGATAAATTTGTGTCTGCTAAAAAGGTGTGCTCACCTGGATCGGATCGATTTTGGTCTCGTGTGAACACGAAATATCAGACCCAAATTGGTACGGATAGGAAACGAGGCCAATTTCAAATTAGTATGAGGTAAATATATTAGAGTTGACAGACATTTTTCAAGACAAATATTTTGTGATGGAGCAAAGGAGAAAAATAATAGGTTTGCTGACGAGTTATCTCTCATATTTATCGTCATTGCTGCAAATAAATAGTGCTATTTCGTTGGATTATTTTGTTAGGCAAAGGCGGTTGTTACAGGAAATAGTAGCAATGAGCCTAGATAAGAAAGTTTGGCATGATGCTGTAATGACAAGTGACACTGGTAATCGTGCTCCCAGGAAAAGAAGATTTTGGATATGGATTGTTAGGTTTTGTACGAAATGTTGTCCTCCCAGAGGAGTGGCGAGAAAATTTTAGGATGTCAAGGAACAGCTTCATCCTGCTGTGTGATTTGCTCCGTTCTTGAATTGAGAAGTCCATTACAAATATGTGATCTCCAATATCAGTTGAAAAACAAATAGCCTTTCTGCTGTATTACCTGTCAGATGAGGGCAGGTATAAGAAAAATGCATTGGTGCTGGACGCTCTATAGTTTCAAAGATTGTGCGAACAGCATCATTAGTAATAAGTAGAAGGGGTGGAGCCAAAATGTATCAGGCTACCAATAACTGATGTATAGGCCTTGCATGGATGTACATGCCTTGGCTGCAAATTTTTATCATCGTTATGGCTACCACAGTGTATTGGTGCAGTTGATGGCACACACATTTTTATCAAGCAACCTTCAGTAAATGCAACTGATTATATCAATAGAA
>JAYJMH010069092.1:0-11301 GCA_036873815.1 Phacellophora camtschatica | reverse complement strand
ATTCGAATCACTCGAAGATCAAAAGACAGTTTGGTAGTTCCGTTCCGCAAGAGCAGTATAGGCCAAAAATGCTCATCGTACATGCGCCCAAAGTTATGTAACGAATTACCACCTTAAATCAAGTAGCATCAATTCTTTCAAACATCAAATAAAAAACTGCTACTTGCAAAATTTATCAAAGAATAAAGATGTGTTTGGTTGAATAAACCTTATTTGTTCGCCCTGATTCTTTCTTTTTGTTAGGTTTACATATAAAAATACACACCTCTAAAAGTGACCACCGCGGAATGAAGATCACCTCAATCTTTCTGATGTTATCTCACTGTAGATAGGGGTATGTTATATGTTTTTAACCAATTCTGTATTTGAGTGATTTGTAAATATTTTTATTGTAGATTCAAATTGTAAATATTATATTGTAATTTATAAACTCCCTTGTAAATTTAGTGACAAAATTATACTTACTTATTTATCTTGCAAATAAACCATAGATACACAGTATCTTACAAATAACCAGTAAACTAGAGCATATCTGTTGTAATACTGTATGTTGGATGTTATATTTATGCAGGCCTGGTTAAGCTGAAGCGATATAAAATCTCTATTTCAATTTTCAGAGAGTGAAAATACTAAGCACAAATACTGGCCAGTTTGTAAACTGAGCCTCCGCTATTTGTAAACTTTATTCTTTTGGCGCCTGCACCTCTGTTTTAAATGCAATGCATTAACATTGAGGAATATAACACGCCATCCATATCACCCTCAAGGCATGTCAACTCATGTTTTTGACCCGGTGGGGTACACGGACACCACCCTAATATATGGGTACGGGTAGCAAGGGACACAGGCTAGGGGTAAACATTTTTTGACCAATCAGCGCATTTGTTTACATTTTCACAAGGGCCGGCCGTTGACCTCCACCGGAGTCTAAAAGTAAGCGTTGCATAATACGTCAAAGGAAATATCTAGAAAATACTCTAGAAAATACAAAAATAAATAACTTTGAAAAATTTAATCAAAATTAGAACAAATGTTTTCTACAAAAGTTTACTGCAGCTTCTCTTAGAGTGTTCATTATATTTATGAAGGTAAATAGGAATAAGCAAATACAAATAAGAAAAGCTGTCTTCATCAATCTTCAATGCGAAATGGGAATTTCCATTGGCCCTGGAAAATTGAGATTAGATTACATCACTAGCTACATACCTTTCGTTGCACTTTAAAATTTCTAAATACTCGCACGTAATGGGGCGATAAAATGCTCAATGCTAGGCAACAAAATCATGTGAATTTGGAACGAAATTTCTAATCATTTGAAAAATACATGTTTTTCATTTAAAAAAATTAATTTTTATGCTAAACATTGAATTCTTTATTTACATATAATTGACTCAAAATTGACCACACTCGTACGTAAATTATTATCTACATTGTCCTACTTTTCATTCATTAAATGTATTAGATTTAGTTGCTAGTTGTCAATTTGCTCTGTGGCCAAATTCAAATTAGCCCTGCTCTATTGGGTTGCATGAAGTACAAAACTCAACTTTCATTGATATGTAATGTATTAAATTTCTCGTTTTATTAAATTTCGCGTATTTCAAGTTGTTTAATAAATAACCGTGAAATTTTATACCCGCGAAATATCAAGTTTTTGATGGCTCGCGAAATTAAATGCCCACGAATTTTAATTTTCTTCCTTTGACCGCCTGGGAATAGCCTGTGAGCAGATCTCTAAATGGGAACGTATCCGGACACATGATGTGAGAATGAGAATGTGTTTTAGGAATGGGGTGAACTACAAAAAACAATAAACTTAATTTTACTCTTCAAATGAGGAATATTGTTATTCCATAGCATTTTAAAAATTTCTACCCACAAAAGTTAATACCTTAAGGTAGCTAATAGTCAGAGCCAAAATTATCTTAAAATAGAAATCACTGACTGTATACATCAGCCCAACTCTATGTGATTTGTCAAAATATCAAGAAACCAGATATGCTGCAAAATGAAGCTGGTAACTGGAAAAAAATCTGTGCGTTCAAAGGGTTAAGCTATTCCCAGCGACCGTGGAGACGGCGGGGCTATATTGTTATGTTATCATTGTTTCTGGTTGCCTTTCAGTGGTGTTTGGTCCTTTTAGCCACACCGCTTTCAGATTGCTCCGCGGTCCTTGATTCCTGTAAAAACTTGTAAATATAAAAGAAAACAAATGTCTGCACGAATTTTGAACTTGAACTACCCTACTTTTGATCGATGTCGCCATCTTCTTTTATCAATAACATCTTCCATTTTTTCGTAATAGTTATCTTCAGGGTCTATTTCCAACTCGCTATCGTATTGAGGGTCTATTTCAAACTCATTGTCATTTTGAATGTCCTCCTCTTCTTCGTCGTCGTCAATATCAATAGGGGCAGCTAAAATACAAACGGTCAAAAGTTGTGTTGGTATGTTAATTCTGGCAGAATTTCAAAATTTTCTTTAAAAAACTTTATCTTTTGAAATTACGTTGGTTTGCATGTAGTACTCCTGCAAAATAAAACTTTACATAGGATTTGCATGTACTCTTATTTTATAAGTTTTGCACGGATGATTCTTCTGTAATTTTATCCTAATTGACGACGTGACCATTTTTCTTGCTTTGTGTTTAGTATCATTCGTGTTTGTTATGTATAGAAGCAGTTTGTATTAAAAGTAACAATCACCGAATATATTTTCATAATACTAAATGCCGTGTTTTTTGTTTTTTTGGAAATGGTGGATCTCAGGTTAGCCTATATTTTCTTATAAAATGTGCTCTTATAAAAAAAGTGTAATTAGAGAGGAAATAAATCGGGGCATGAAAACGGTAAAGGGGAAACCCAGGGGGGGGCATATTTTAATTGAACTTTGGTCCTTTAGTGTCCTTTATTATTTAAAACTCGAAATTTTGTTCTCACTTTCATTCATTGCCCGGCTTTTCTGGTTTTCAGAACTGATTTTTTTTTATGAATCACCAGAAACTATTCTAAAATAACAACTTTTCAAAATTGTTAAATGTACCGACATGAGGGTCAACAAAACAGAAGAACGAAAATCTATAACATTTTGTCCTGAGAATAAAATATCAATCTTTTCTGTAGAAAAAATTGATGTCTCTCAAGTTTATTTTATTGTTGTTGATACACGTGACGGTATCAACAACAATAAAATATCTCTCAAGTTTATTTTATTGCTGTTGATACACACACACACATCACGGATGTACAGGAATGAACAAAAACTCACGTTTCTTATGCTGCGAGTAGCCAAAATTTGACGTCACTCGCACCAGGCTTCCTAAAACACAGTTTGACTATAAGAGATTCTTTACAAATATCCTCAAAAATTACAAAAGTTGATTTATAATGTATCTTTTTAGCTGAAGTAATACTGCCCACAAAATATTCTTTTACGCGTTCTGGATTTCAATGGCAAAAACATCATGCAGTATTCGAGAAATGCTTTAAAGAGGTAAAAGATGCAGTTAGTGAAAATATTGTTTTGAAAAGTGATGAAAAACAGCCCACATTTGAGCAAATTTTACGACCAAAATAAACCTATGATGCTGAGGAAAATTCTTTCAGTTTCTTGCATGAGTTTAGGGTTACGCTTAATTCAAATATGGTTGACATAAAATGCTTACCAGTAAATGCTGAAATAGCTGCAAATCCAAGTAAAAAAGCAAGCAACTTCTTCATCATAAAAGTATCGAAGAGCTGTGGAAAAATTTAGAGCCTTCAGAACAAACCTTGAATTTTAAGCAAAGTCAATGTTAATGAATAAAAATCAATTTAATTTATTTGTTTTGGAGCCTTTGCTGCTTTCAAAACGTTTCATTTCATAAACCACATTCGACAGTAACATTAAAAGCTCGACTTACTTTACGCTTTACCAACAGTCATTACCTTTAATTCAGATCAGACTCTTCTAAATTGCTGCCTGTTCTCTTTCGTGATAATAAACATGTGATTCTTCTGCAATGGAATTTTCCATGGTATGGTGGTGTTAATAAACAATCCAATTTCCAGTCTTTAGATAATCGTTCGGGGGGTCAACTGTTGCATTGTTTTCAGGCCCTCTAAAGTAGCCTGCGTACAGAGAGACTTCAAGTCTGATTCTTTTACCCGTTTCGTCGAAATATCATGGTTAATTCGACGCTGTGTATAAATGAATTAGAGTTGGAGCAAACTGGATTCTTCTGATAAAAAATATAACATTTACACGCTGCAAAATCTAAAAGCGAAATGCAGAAAGATGATACTTGAATTTTGCAGCCATACAATTTGCCTGCAAAATCAAGGCATAATGAATAGCCATTTTGAACTATAGAAGTCTTTCTCATCCTCAGAGGCGAGCTTTGAGCAAATGAAAACATCACTTTAATCAATTCCATTTCGTAAAATTTTCAATACAAATTGTCGCTTTTAAAATAATGTAAGATTCAACAACGCAACTAAACGTTTGGACAAATATCTACTTGTGAGTCAGCAAGTAAAAATTCGATTTCGCCCTTCAAAAATAGTATTTTCCCTCCCTTGCTGAGTTGAGTTCAAAGCTGTTAAAAAGCCTATTTGATTTCCTTGCTTCCTGCCTCAGTTAGAATTGTTTCAAAAACATTTGATTGCCATTTATAAATAACATTAAAGTGCTTTTTAGCAGTTCAAGATTATCTAAAAAGAAAATAATCCCCCTTTGTTAATGCCCAGCATCAGCATCAGCAAGAGATGTTATACACATTTTTTTTATATAAGAAACCTAGCTAAAGCCTCACTAGTCAAAGTTTCTTAATTTTAGAGAATTTTTGGCCACATTTTACTAGTAAAACTTTCTTAAAACTTTCTTATTTGCATATTTGAAAAACAGCACGTAAAGTATCAAAAACATTGCAAAATAAGTTTAAAATAGTTTTTAGAAAATCAATCAAAATCATTGTCGTACGTACTATAACTCATTGATCAAACATCATCTATCTATCAATTAAACGCAACATAAAATCATTCAAATTGATTTTTATTTTCAATTTTCAATTTGATTCAAATTGATTATCAATTTGATTCAAATTGATATCAGCGATTGCAGTCAAATCTGTTCTCTGTTTGCTAATACATGATTTTTGTCCCACTTTTAATTGTCCCGCAAACAATGGGAAGAAGATCTTATGCCTCGAATACTGTCGGTCTTTGTTAGTTAGTTTAATGATGTTGAGCATTTTTCTGTGACATTAAAAAGCAGCAATTTTAATGAATTCAATACACAGCTGCAATTGCCTGGTGCCTTCTTGCATTCTTTATAGTTCTGAAATTGATTTTTGGAACATCAAGAACAAATTGATAGCCTTTACTTTACAAAAGAGAAATAAAACAAATATATTTAGGAAATAGATCCATAAAATGAGGGACTTAGGACAGAGGGAATCCAATAACCCATTTCTTCGGAGATGCCAAGTCATAAGCTGTGCAATCAATAAAAGAGACCATAGGAAAGTCCTCTCAGTCTCAGTGAAACAAGATTTCAAACCAAATGCCCTGGGCAGTAAATTACAATAACTTCAGTCCCATTTGGGAACCTGCAAGGGCAATTAAGCAGCTCAAAATCAATCTTCTTGCTAAAAAAGGAAAAGAAAAGAGCATATTCCTCTTTCAAATACTATCCCATCAACTTCAGCAGTTGTTGTGAACTGTCATCTCCATTTCCGTTGATCAACTTGAGTAAAAAACATCAGTAGAAACTGGACATAGTATTGCTTTCCTTGCTATTTTTCTAACAACGATGGTCTAATAATTCAATGCCGCCATTGCCCATCAAGTGTCAAACAAACAGCTATGGTTTAACAAATTAATTTTCTAGTTTTGTCAAGTGAATGTCATTTGATTCTTTTGTTTTGTTAGCCAAGATGATTACAAAATTAGATGAAATATAATGTGCTTTCAGAAAAGGTCACACTATTGCAGGATTCTCGTTCGATCCACAGATGCTTGCGGCGAAGTAGAGATAAAATAAAAAACAAGAACAACGCCAATGAACGACCAATTAAACAATATTTTGGTTGCAAATATTTCACCCCGGAATACGGGCTTCTTCATAGCTAAATCATGAAATAATCTAATAACTAATATGAAATATAGTCTTACTCTCCAATGCAGAGGCCCTGTGTTGTTTCTTCGACTTGCCTTCAGAACAACACATAAAATAAGAAACAGCACAGAACAACAAAGAACCCCTGCATTGCAGAGTAATATAGTCTGGCTACGCCAGCAATAACTGAAAAATAAAAAAAATAGTTGGCGCCGCCTTTTTTTTAAATGTACTGCATTAACATCGAGGAATGTGGCACGCCATCCATATCACCCTCAAGACATACGGTACACCCTAGTCAGATAGGTACGGGTGTGTGCCGCCGTGTTAAGGATAGTCCAAGGATGTTTAGAAAATAATCTAAACATGGGTACGATTTTTAGCAAAAACACTTTAATCTTTGGTTAGTTACTAAAATATTTCCAATAGTGTTGGGTGGGTGGTTTGGAATAAAACACAAAGTTAATGTTAGGTATAACGTATACACGAAAATTTGAACATTAAAGATGGGTGGGTTTACAAAATATCAGCGGCACAAATCAGACATCCATCCGACGTCTCTCGTCCGACATCCATCAGGGTCTAAAAGTAAGAGCTGCACGATCCGTCAAAGGAAATATCCAGAAAATACAAAAATAAATTGGTTTGAAAAAATTTAATCAAAAGTAGAACAAGTTTTTTTTACAAAAGTTTAGTGCAACTTCTTAGGACGATGTTCATTATTTTTATGAAGGTAAGTAGGAATAAGCAAACACAGATAAAAACTGATCTCTTCATCAATCTTCAATGGGTTTTGGAATTTCCCAATCGGCCTAGAAAATTGAGATTATATAGGTTATATCTTTACATGTTTTGTTGCACTTTAAGATTTCTAAATACTCGCATGTAATGTGGCAATAAAATCGATAAAATACTCAATACTAGCAAACAAAGCCATGTGAATTTGGAATGAAATTTATATTCATTTGAAAAATATATGTTTTCACATTAAAAACTTTATTTTATCATTAATAAGTATTAAATTCTTTATTCACATATAATTGACTAGAAATTGATCACATTCATACTTAAATATTCATACTTATCGTTTATTAAATGTATTAGATTTAGTTGCTAGTTGTCAATTTGCTCTGTGGCCAAATTTAAATTAGCTCTGCTTTACTTGGGTTGAATCAATCTCGCGTGTATTATATTTCGCGTATTTCGAGTTATTTAATAAAAATCGCGGAATTTTATACCCGCGAAATGTCATGTTTTTAATGATTAGCGAAATTAAATGCCCGCGAATTTCAATTTTCTTCCTCTCTCAAAAATCAAAAGGTGACCGTCTCGGAATAGCTTGCGCGCATGTGGGAACGTTTGCGGACATAGGGAACGTATCCGGACATATGATGTAAGAACGAGGTGTTTTAGGAAAGGAGGGAAATAAAAAAAAAACTAAAAGCTTGTTTTTAGTCTTTAAATGAGGAGGAAATATTGTTATTCCATAGCATTTTAAAAATTTCTACCCATAAAAGTTAATACCTTAAGGTAGCTAAAAGTCAGAGCCAAAATTATCTTAAAATATTGAAATTAAATCACTGATTGTATACATCAGCGCAACTCTATATGATTTGCCAAAATATCAAGAAGCCAGATATGCTGCTGCAAAACGAAACTGGTTAACTGGAGATAAATCTGTGTGTTCAGAGGGTTAAGCTATTCCCAGGGACCATGGAGACAGCGGGACTGGTGGGGCTTTTTGCTAAAATAACTTTTTCGTTGTCTTTCATTGCTCTCTGGTTGCCTTTCAGTGGTGTTTGGTCCTTTTAGCCCCACCACTTTCAGACTGCCCCGCAGTTCCTGATTCTTGTAGAAACTTGAAAGAATAAAAGCAAACAAATGTCTGCACGAGCTTTAAATTTGAATTTACCAATTTTAATTGATCGCGACTTCCTTGTTCAGCAATAACATCTTCCATTTCTTCGTCATCGTTATCTTCAGGGTCCATTTCAAACTCGCTATCATTTTGATTGTCTTCCTCTTCAACGTCGCCAATGCTAATAGGCCCAGCTAAAATACAAGCACTCGAATGTAGTGTTTGTATGTTAATGTTAACCCTTTCGCCCTGGGCACCCTCTGGGCAGGGCCATCTGACCCATTGATAAACAACGTAAAACTTCATATTTCAAGGAGGCAAATCCAAGCAGAATTTCAAATTTGCTTTTGAAATTATGTTGATTTGCGTGTGGTACCGCCTGCAAAATAAAACTTACATGGGGTTTGCCTATTAATTGGAAGCAAATCCGAGCAGGAAAAGATAAAAGCAGGGGTGGGCACGTTTTGATTTAAATATAAAACCGGAAATTTGGTTCTCTCTTTCTTTACTATCTTTGTTCTCAGAACTGGTTTTTTTCATTCAAAATCCCCAGAAACTATTCTAAAAAAAGAACGTTCTTAGAAAATTATCCTAAAATTTCAAGTTTTTCTTCAAAAATTTCAGCTTTTTCTGTTATTTCTTCTGTTCAGTCACACATACACATCACGGGTACATGGAAGAATAAAAACTCACGTTTCTTAGTGCCTATGCTGCGAGTAGCCAAAATTTGACGTCACTCGCACCAGGCCTTCCAAAACGCAGTTTGACCGTAAAAGATTCTTTACAAATATCCTCAAAAACTAAAAAAAAATTTATAATCTATCTTTTAAGCTGAAGTAGTTGTACTGCTACCCTTGGTACAAGACTTTGTATGGTACTGAAGACAAAATAATCTTTTACGAGTTCTAGATTTCAATGGCAAAAACATCTTGTAATCTCTGCTCTCTATTGAATGTGGAGTAGTGGAAAAATGCAAAATGGTTCAAAGAAGTAAAAAAACAAGTGGCATGGCAGTTGGTGAGAATATATTGCCTTTATTTTTAAAAATGCTGAAAAACATCCCACATTTGAGAAAATTTTACGACCAAAAATAAACTAGGATTGGCCGTAGAAAATTTCCCCTTCAATTTCTTTCACGAGTTTAGGGGTACGCTTAATTCAAATATGGTCGACATAAAATGCTTACCAGTAATTGCTGAAATAACTGCAAATCCAAGTAAAAAAGCAAGTGATTTCTTCATTATGAAAGTATCGAAGAGCTGTGGAAAAACTTAGAGCTTTCAGAACTCACCTCAAATTTTAAGCAAACTCAATGAATAAAAAGCATTTTAATTTTTTAGTTTTGGAACCTTTGCTCCTATCATGTTTTACTTCATAAACCATATTTGACAGTAACAATTATAAAACTTAGACTTACGCTTTACCAACACTCATTACCTTTAATTCAGATCAGAACTCCTCCTAAATTTCTGCCTGTTCTCTTTCGTGATAATAAGCAAATGATTCTGCATTGGAATTCCCCCGCGGTCTGGTGGTGTAATTAAACAACCCAATCTCCCGCCTTTAGAAAATCGTTCAGGGGGTCAACTATTTTTACTTTGAAAATAAACATTTAGACAAATATCTACTGGTGAATCAGCAAGAAAAAATTATATTTCCCCGTTTGAATAATAGTATTTTTCCTTCCTTGCAGAGTAGTTCAAAGCTGAGGAAAAGCCTTTTTGATTTCCTTGCTTCCGGACTCAATTAGAATTGTTTCAAAAACATTTAAATGCTCTTTATAAATAACACTAAAGTATTTCTAGCAATTCGAGAGATTTTCTAAAAAAAATTTCCTTCTGCTGCTGCCCAGCATCAGCATCAGCAAGAGATGTTATAGTCAATTTCATCAGTGGGCGCATTCAGACTGGTGCTTGCGATTCAGTCAGAATTTTTGAGACAAAGACAATTTCTAAAGACAAATTCCACTGTAATTGATAATTTAGTCCATTCAAAATGCAAAATTTCCAGGCATGTTGTAAAAACCGGACCCCGAGACCCCTAAGACCCTTAAAGTAAATGAACGGATACATAGGCACACCCTTTAAAAATAGATGGCAACTCAACTCAATTGAAGCATGCGCAGATAGAGCTCAAGCAAAGTGATCACATGTCACTTCACATGTAGGCGTCTCCTTCCTTCTCCAAACGCAATTTCCATTTATCATCAATGATTTTGAAACCATTGATGATTTGGAAGAAACAGCAACGAAGAAAACAATGAGAAAGAATCCTTAGTTCTTCATACACAATAACAAATAATGTCCACCTACAGTACATACAAGCCCAATATCAAACAGCCAAGCCCATTTGATCACTATTTCATACACAATAACAAATAATGTCCACCTACAGTATATACAAGCCCAATATCAAACAGCCAAGCCCATTTGATCACTATTTCATACACAATAACAAATAATGCATAGCCCACCTACAGTACACACAAGCCCAATATCAAACAATTAAGCCCATTTGATCACTATTTCATACACAATACAATAACAAATAATGCATAGCCCACCTACAGTGACTTGCCCCCAAGTCTCTCTTTTTTAATCCAAGAAATTCTTTTTTGATCCGAGAAAAGCGAAGTTAGTTTGCTCAGGTCCTTTTCTCGGATGTTTCTTCGTTAGTTTCTCAGTTTGCTCAGGTTCTTTTCTCGGATGTTCACCCGTGTTCCCTGCTGGAAACAAGTCATCTCGAGACTTTCGCAGGCCGGCACGTTAAATACAATCACTACTAACATATGAACAATTTGTGACATCGGTTATAAAAACGCACAAGCGTATAAAAAAATGATGATAAAAACAGCGGTTATAACGAAAATTAATTTAAGAATAGAACGAATTTGGTTTTGGTTTACGCTCGTTTAGGGGAATTTCGCCTTGGTTGAATTATAGATTTGAAAGGAGCAAAATTGACCGACTTGAAGTCAATGACACTTTTCATTAAAAAAGGCCAGAAACGCTTCAGTGTTGGTAATATTATTTCTCTTGAAATTGCGTTTTTATAATCGAAGTCACAAATTGTTCGTATGTTATCAGGCTGTCTACTTGATGTGTTTATAAGAAAATTGGCATTCAGGTTTTTGCATTATATTTGCAAAACCAATGTAAATTTTTTTTATGTGCAATGACAGGCATTATCGTAGCGATAAATTTTAAAATAAAAAAAAATTTAACTTTTCCAAAAAGTTTGAAATATTTGCCATAAATTATAAATAAATTATATCATTTAATTATAAATATTAACGATAATAATGAGCGACGTTTCGATGTCATCTTAACATCATTTTCAAGCTAAAT
>JAYJMH010069091.1:0-33843 GCA_036873815.1 Phacellophora camtschatica | reverse complement strand
CACAGTTTGAATAAAGGCTTTTCATTTCCTTTCAAAGCATGAAGTCAATGTTTGACCTCAATGATATCAATGTTTTTCAATGTTTTCGAGCTTCAACGAGATTGACATTTTTTTGAAAATCGTTTATAACGAACAAGCTTCGAAAAAAATGGCCGAAAATTGTTTTTAACTAGTTTAGTCTTTTTGACGTGAATATCAACTTTAATCACTGTATTCCGTGCAGTACACAAGTTTTGGTAGCTCGTCAAAGATGTTCCGCTTTTTTGGCACACCCGCTATATAAATGTGAAAAAGTCTGCAATAAACGAAGTTGCATGCTTAGCCCCCTTGTTACTGCCAAAAATGACTGATTTGTACTTTTTGTGTTGTTTTTAGGTTATTTTTATATTGGAGCCTTCCTGTTTTTTTAGAAGGGCTAAATGAGGGGGTTTTTAGATAAGGGACTTTTGAAAATCGACATATATGCTGGAGAATCGCCTTCTTCAATAGAATGAAAAGGAAAACTCTAGAGATGAACATTTAATCGAGATGAGGAATATTTGATGATTTCAGAAGTAGAGTTTGTGGAAACTTACGAAATGAAACATATTTTTTGTCGAGATAGCGACAGTTTCAAAGAATAGGCTGTTGTCAAGGCTTTAGATGTACGAATACGCTAATTTAGATCGCTGCACTTTTATTCATTGACCATGTTTAAAGTTTATGCCTTTGGAAGAATTATTTCCAATCAACCGGGAAATTTTATCTGAATTTTTTTGCTTGGAGTAGCAAAAACAAAGAGATGAACTTCAATTAAAATCTTTAAATTAAATTGAAAAATCTGTTAACATGTCACGTTTTTGTTGTTTTCTTATCGCAAAATTTCACAATTTTTTCTCCATTTTTCCCAAGATACAAAAATGTCCATGCTGTTAACATCAGATCAAGTGCTTCTCCAAGCATCAAATTTTCCAGCTGCCAAGAAACAAAGAGTAGGGCTTGACCTGAACGTTGACATATCGTCTGATCCAAATGCAACTCTCTTGAAAACACAAGACTCATCGCAAATGTCTGGGCAAGGTTGGTATTTTATCAAATAATTTTAAAAACGACGATGTGAAACTGTAAGTTTCTCCGTAAAACATTATTTCTCCGTTGTTCTGACAACGATTGGCCCTCCCTCTCAATCTACAGAAGCTTCGGACGGCACGGTCTCGTTTCATTATTAAATTATGGAAAACTCTTTTTCTCTTTCACAATAGTAAAGTCTGCACGCAGGTTACCAAAATGCTGACTCAGAACAACAATACCACTGCACGTGCGGTTACTAATCGTGTAAAGGCCCCATTACACTCTCATCTTCAGGTACAATTTGGTTCACATTTTTTCTGTGATGGCGAAAAACAAGAGAATGTAATAGTGTAAAGCGCGTTAGAAGTTGCTTGTAGTTGCATGTTGGATGGGATTAAGCCCATCTCACTGAACTTAAATTTGATCGTCGGCTCATTTTAAATAATTATTTTTTCTTAGTTTGCTTTTTTGGCAAATCGCAAGAGTTAAAGAAATTTTTTAAATGATTTTTAGTGATAAGCTAAGTTGCACGTTATCTTAAAACAAAAGAAGATTGACAGCTGCAAAGGGTCACGGATAATTTCAGGATGAGATTTGACTCCGAGTTACTTTGTTTAGAAAGAAAGTCAAGTTGATAGCTGTGAGAAAATGCCAAATTTAAAGATGGTTCTGAAGGGGGGTAAATTTGGGAGTAAAAGGGGGGTAAAATAGGATGATCAGATTAATTCCTTAATTGCGCCGCGTGGGAACATAGTCTACTACTCCCTGGTGGGAACCATATGTTCGCGTGGGAAAAAAGATATTTCAATAATGCAAAATTTTCTTTGAATAGTTCACTGAATGCTAATTTTGTTTTGCTTCCACTCGTACTTGTTATAGTTGTTGATGGTAAACTAGCAAATACCCGGCAAACAACTCAAACGACAAACCCACAAAACAAGGTGTTTTGAGAAAAACAGGTAGTTGTTTTACGTGAGCAGCATAACATTGGGAAAACCTTTTTTTCATTTGTCAATTCAAACACGTAAACGTTGCTGGTTTCTGATTTACGATTCTGTTAATTTTTTCACGCCCGGATTTATGCCCAGTAAACAGAAAAATCCAATAAGAGGGTCATTTTGCGGGGGGTAAACTAACTGTTAAATATTTTAAATAAACATTGCGTTTTCTTTTGTCGTATGACCCTCTCTGATGAAACAGTCATTTAAATATTTAACTCCTTGATTTTTTTCAATTGTCAGTTGAATCTTTTCCAACTTATTATTATAAAGGGGAGGCACAAACATTTCAATTCAATTTCAATTCGAATATATTCATAGAGCACAATATACCGGGTGTCCCTTGAAAAGTTAAGGGATTTGATCAAGGCTAGAAGCGAGTATTTAGCTCAAATATATCCAAAATAAATTTTAAAGTAATCCTCGATAGTTAACCTAAGAAGATGAATACCTTTTTTTGACATCAGTGCATTATGAGTTGGAATATTAATTTTATAAATTCAAATTTGCCTCCCACTCAAAAGGTTTTAGTTTTGGTCTACGTTCTTAAAAGATCGTGTTGTAGGATTTTCTGAATCACGGGAGTGTTCCAGACAACATGAAGTGTTTTTGAAAACACTTCTGCACAATGATTTCAAAAAGAATCTTCAAAATCAGTTGTCCATGACTAAATGTTTGAAAACTAAAATTGCTGTTTCATTTTGGTAGATTTTTGGTAAAAATGCTGAAAAAAGAGAAGGCACTTCTTAGTGGCTGCATCCATAAATAAACGTTTAATTTTCAGTTTTTGGATTTCTTTATGAGTGTGTTTCCAAACACCATTAAATTCAAGGCTATGATTTAGGAGATCCAGAAACGTAGTTTAGACCGAAATCTAGACCTCTGGTTTAGGGGTGGAGGCAGATTTGAACTTTTAGAATTAATATATCGACTCTTGATGCCCAAATATTAAGAAACTTGGCTTTTATGTTGACTACTAAAAAAGATTTGAGTGAAACTCGCAATTATCCATCGAGAGCAATTATCCATCAAGAGCAAATCAAAGCAATTATCCATCGAGAACAAAGCAAACTCTCTCAACTGGAAAATGAAAACATCTCCTCCGAAACATTGTTTGTTTTCGTTTTCCAGCCACGCTTTGCGCACACGTTCTTGTTATACTTTCATTTATTAATTTTTTGTTGTCACACAGTGGTAGGTAGTTAATCAAACCCAAGAAGACAAATCAAACATAGTTAGTGTTTTGGAAATTTTGATGAATTTTTAAAAATATTTTAATAATTTATTATCCAGGAATAATGCCTATCACATCACCGAAACCAGACCCAGACATTTTCCTGTCATTCAAAATGCCTATTTCAGCGATTTGCGGTGTACGACCCGTTCTTCTGCTTTGTCAAAACAACAATTTCAAACTACCAAACAACGTCAATGACATCATCATCAGCGATCTGCTTCATGGGTGTTTTGATAACAACAGCTCCATGGAAAGCATCCCTGCGTCTACCGAATCTACATATATGAACAAAGGCTCGATCATGGCCACGGGGTCGCAGCAGGCTGATACCGACCAAGCTTTGCATTCCAATATGGAGCATAACGCAGCCAGCACGTTGATCAGCATGGGCTCCACTTCATCAACAACTATGACTAACATGGTGAATTCATCAGCTCTGATGTCATCGGGTAGCAGGCCTCATTCGCTGCACGTCCAAGTGACGTCCAGTGGGAGTTACTTTCAACAGAACGAAGCGGCTGGCTTGCAAAAGCTTCCTGTTGCAGCTTCAGTATTGCTGTTGCTGCAATATCTCGCGGGCCTTGACGAGCAGAGTAACATTTCACGCGAAGATATCGAGGCGCTGTTGCAGCGCGCACGCCTGGATATGTTGCCAACAAGGTACCAGACGGCTTTGACGCAATTTGCGTCTGTTGCCACAGGGCAGCTGCCACTGATGGCAAACTTGTTGGCTTGTGCTTCGAAGGGAAGAATGAAGATCATAAACTCGACATACTCTTTGCAGAATGGAATTTTCAAAGCTTTGAAATGGGTACACGATACTTTCGTGCAGAGCAAAACAGGCAAGTCAAAAAAAGTAGTCATTCCTAACTTTCTCATGATTTTGTCAACGCCAAGCCAAAGTCAGACAGAGTTTTGCGTGCTCGTGACTGGAATAATACACGCTAAATTGCTCGCAGAGTCGCTGGGTCTTCAGGGAATTGTCAATTCGCCGTTTGAAGAAGACATAAAGCGACTTAGTCTTCAGTTTAAGCAAACAGAGGATGCGCTAACAGTACTCACTAAGGCGTTTGAGGCTTCATCAGCCGGACAATGTTTTGCACCCTTTTATGCTTACGCACAAGTCAGAGTTTCAATTGAAAACGCAGCAGCATTGTTACCGCATAAAGCCGCATTTTCAAATGGAGACATGAAATGCATTTTCGCAAATCAGGCAGCAATGGCGCAACAGTTGCTCTCTCAGTTGTGCAACATTGCAGATAACACGGATATCCTAGAGCTGCCGTCGTTTGCACGCGTGGAATTACTGATTGTCGTGCCTCATAACCTATCTCTGTATCATCAAACGATCAAGCGTGTTTGCGAGTCAGGGATTCTTACTGATCTAGGCCTTGAGACGGAGAACAGTACTGGCGATTACAGTATCGGAGAGAAATATGTGTTGACGTATTCTGATTGGCAGAAAAGCACCAGCAAATGGGAAGCATTCGTGAAGAAAGCTCTCAAACAAACCCACACTCTGTTTATGTTGGTATTCGACCAAGCTCAGAGTTACTGTCTGCCGCAAGGCATGCCTGATGTCTTGCCAAATTTGAAGGAAGTTTTCGAATCGTCAAACGTGATTCCAATTTTTGTAACGGCCGTCCCGTATATGTTCCAGACCAGACAATCATTTATCGACCCGGATAATGAAGTTTACTGGACTGACGCCCGGAATATACCCGGTATGTACTGAATATGGTCTTTTTACATTTGGATTAATTTCTAGTAAACAGGCAACAAGCCGGATTTTTTTAAACAATGGTAAACAAAATTAAGTGAAAAGTTTAACTTATTTCCTATAAAAATTTCTGAAAATAATCTCTATTGCTATGTTTATTTATTTACTAAAAATCTAATTTTTTACAGCAAAATAGGTCAACATATTTTAAATTCACTTTCAACGTACTTTGAATATCGGAAAAATCTCCAAAAATTGGAAACATCTAAGTTTATGTTTTAGCTTTGAAACAATAATTGAATTGCTTGAGTCGGTCAATGCCATGATTTTCTATAGCGCATCAAAAGAAGGAAACTTTTTTTTGGTTCACCCGATATAACACAATGTGAAATTTGGGAAGGCAATATCTCTATCCGTTAAAATTTATTTTAATGTTTTAAACGATGTCATTTCAGTTGGCAACACATCAACTTTACTGGACAACAAGTTCACAAAAGTTAACGACCAAGATATGCTGTACTTTGGAATAAAAGAATACACTGATTCAACAAGATGGTGTCAGCAGTACCCCTTGATCAGGCACGAAGAGACATTCGACCTTTGCGTTCCAAGGGCCAACAGGTACATTTTTCCTAAACTCATTTATTTTTTAACTTAGTAACGGATTGTGCCGATACAGATACATGACAAGCAACAGTTGGACAATTCGTTCTTAAAATGTTACTTTGAAATGTTTATTTTAAGAAGGAATAATTCTTGTCATATATCTGGAGATGTTGTGACGTACATATCGTAAAACATCATATTTTCAGGAGGTAGATGCCATCAGAACTCATGATATTTCAACGTAAGTTTATCGTGTAAATTTATTTGGTTTGGATGTGCTACCCCCTGCAGAATAAAAGTTGCATAGGATTTGCCTGTTTAGCAGAAATAAATCTGGGCGTGAAAGGAATATGAAGATCAAGGCACAACGATAGTAATTCGGCATAGGGCAACTGGGGCCTTAGTTGACATTAATGTAGCAGAGTTGCAGTGGAAGAAGGTTATATCAACAACACTTGCTTATGATTTCACGTTATCGCGTGTTATGGTGATATGACCATAACGCAAATATGACACAAACACGACTGATATGACGTCTCGAGAAACCACTAAGCTCAAAAAATCCCCGAAGAGGCACAATCCAATTGAGATCTCATCAGAATACATAGATTGGATTGATCATTATTTGTCATGACCCTGTAGATGATTAGCGAAATCTGCGACCGCATGGAAACCAAGCTTTACATGTGCAATTGTTTTAAGGGACTTGCAAGAACCAATGAAATGACCGCATCATTGGAACTTTAGTTGATCATTGTGAACTCATCCGCATTTCTTCGGTTTAGCGCTTATTTGGAATAAACGCTGCACTTTGAAGCATGCAGTTCGTGCCAGAGAAGGGCCTTGTGGCCCATTCATAAACAAAATGAAACTTCATAATTTCAGGAGGTAAATTCAGACATGTCTTTAGATTAATTTAAGATGTTTTAATGCAAGTTTATCTTTTGACTAAAGTTGGTTTGCATTCTTGCGTGTGCTACCCTCTGCGAAATAAAACCTAGGATGGGATTTGCCTGTTAGCTGGAATTAAATCCGGGTGTGAAAGGATCAAGGAGCAATTTTATCCAGGGCTATTCCTGAATAATAAAAATCGTACTTTTCAGCAATAGGCATGAGATGAGGTACAACATGATACTTGATTAGGTTTTGTATCGGATTGCGGCGTTGTCGTTGCCGTTACATTACATTGCTGTCAACCTAATTTTCATTTTAGTTACACAAGGCCGCCCCACTCTACACTGCAAGCTCGAAATCCAATGTTTTGCAGAACTGCGAAGGCAGCTGTCGACCCTCTGTTCATTCCAGTTATGCAAGGCTGTCCCACTCTACACTGCGAGCTCAAAATTTAATGTTTTGCAGAACTGCGAAGCCAATTTTCTTTGTTTTACAAAAGCAATCAACAGAAGATTACTGCGGTGTTTTGTAATTGTACCCTTTCCTACACAATGCGGTATATTCCGGTGAGATGAATCTCGTATCGTGTTACTGGGACCCTTAGAAGAAAATGTCTTGATTCTTGTTTTCAGTTTTACCCTTTCACGTCACGATTTATTTCCAATTAACTGGTAATCCCTAGCTTAAGTTTTATTTTGCATTGGTAGCATATACAAACCAACTTTATTCAGCAGTTGGTGGCGCTAAATTGAAGGTAAACGGTAACCTTTGCTTCACCCATGTTTCCTCATCTCCAATGCATTTTTTATTTTTCACTTTTTTTTTATTTTTTTTAATCAGCTGGACATTTTCTATGTTTTCAGTACTTTTGCCTGAGATTGCTTGCTTTGTGTATTTTTCTGGTGTATTTCTAGTCCATAACCATAATTTACATCCGATTTCGATTTCTTGGGCGTATGAATGAACATTTAGTGACCTAAATCATTTGAAAAATCACAGTCCTTCCTTATTTCAGTCACTTAATATTTGAATCCGTCTGTACGGCTTTTCTATTGAAGGATGAAGAACAGTGCTGCTTTCAAAGATGGCGACTTTTCGCACCCACCATATCAAAGGTATTAGAATTAAAATAACCATTACAACAACAACAACTACAAAGGTACCCTCTACTTTATGACGAGTCTCTAGAGTTTCTTTATTCATCAGTCTTATATGAAATATTTTGTATCCAGGACCAAGTTTCAGAGGAAAATTTGCAAAAATTCCTTTATAAGATGTTTTTGTATGAAAAAATAACGTTTCAAAAATCCGAGAAACGCTTGCACGCTTTCTTTAAATGCTTTACTAAGAAGTGAAGCAAGTGATGAATGCGGCATTTAATAGAGAATATTACAATAGTCGTATCTGTTTGGTTGAGGGCCTTCAATATTTAATTCCAGTTTTGGCAAGGAGCATAACACATTCAAACAAAACACTATGAATAGAGAGGGCTCTAAATAAAATTTTCAAGGAAATTTCAACTGCAGGGAAATCGCGAAAATTTAAGCGTAAGACACGGAACAGGACAACTTTTTGCTACTGTTTTTTAAATATTGATTTCGAAGATAATTTGATGAAAAGTATTTTTTTTTATTTATCTTTCCATTCTTTTATCTTTTGCTTCATCCACTTCCCTATCTATTGTATAACATATTTATCAGTATGTTCAAAAGGAGATTCCCACGGTACGTAATTTGCTTTTCTGATTTTTCACTCGCCAAATGATAAAGTGGAATTTTGCTCAACATTCGATCGAATCTCTGGAGATTCCACAAGATGAAACGCCAAATCGTAATGGGATCTGAATAATGAATACAATTAAATCCTACTGTCTTGAACTCTCAAAGGAAACGAATATTTGTCAGAGATTACTAGTTTTCGATATAAATCGATACATCGATATAATTTTCGATATATTTCGAGCTAAATCGACACTGGAAGCTCTCAAGGGATATACAAAACAGTTGGAGTAATAGTGGACTCTTAAGGGAATTGATTAAAACCACAGCAGTGTTGATCTCCACTATCTTGACCTATCAAGGGGAATGAAAATTTGTTCGAAATCACGAATTTTCGATATATTTCGAGTTAAATGGACACTTGAAGCTCTCAAGGGATATGGAAAACAGTTCGAGTAATAGTGGACTCTATGGGGAATTGATTAAAACCACGTCAGTTTTAATCTCCACTATCTTGACCTATCAAAAGGAATGAAAATTTGTTCGAGGTCAAGAGTTTTCGAGATAACCAAAGTTAAATCGACACTGGAAGCTGCTCTCAAGGGATATACAAAACAGTTGGAATAATAGTGGACTCTTAAGGGAATTGATTAAAACCACAGCAGTGTTAATCTCCACTATCTTGACCTATCAAGGGGAATGAAAATTTGTTCGAGATCACCAGTTTTCGAGATAACCAAAGTTAAATCAACACTGGAAGCTCTCAAGGGATATGGAAAACAGTTCGAATAATAGTTCACAGAAAATTGGGAATCGATTACTAACGCAGTAGAGTGTTGAACTCAACTATCTCCAATTCGCAAAGGGAATGAACATTTGTTCTAGACGGCGAGTTTTGGAGATAAACAAAACAAGATCAAGCTCTCAATGAATATACGAAACTGCTCCAGTTAACTGTGAATTTGAGTTAGGCGAGCTCGATATCAACTATATCCAGTTTGAAATTACGGAATGAATTAGCAGTATATCTCCAAAAAAGTATTCTCTAGAAACTAGAAATTGATTTACAATTGCATTGAAGTATTGAAGTCTCGTATTAATCACTGTAATGTTGGAAGCAAGAGAATATTTGTAAAACAAAAGATTTATGTCTTGCAGATAACGATGCAATTTGCAATAAAAAATGATATATTTCACACTTATGAGTTCATTCAGTCAAATAAAAATTACCACTGAGAGCGGTTTTGTTTGTTGTGATTTGCTTAGCAGCGTTAAAAGGCGTGAAATCTATTCTTCAAAGTAACAAATCGCATTGTTATGTTCAGTACAGAATCTTTTGTTTTACAAACTTTTCTCTATTGTTAGAATCTTTTGTCTATTGTTATTCTAAAGCTATTGTTAGAATTTCACCAATCCATGACTGAGTATTCACCACCAGAGAACCAAGCGAATTCTTGTGTTTTTGTTTCAGGCAAAATGACATACAGTATAACATCGTCCATGGATTTATGCTCATCCGCTTGTATCGCGCGGCACTGATGGTAGCGGCAGGAATAAAACCCGCGGAGCAGTACTGTGTTTTGTCCGTAATACAAATGACAAGAGATATCGTTGAAGCACCGCTGAAGAACCGGGACGGGTCAGGATACATGCTACTCGTAAGGATACCGAATCTAGATCTTGCGAAGTATTGCTCGGATGTTCTGAAAGACACGAGAAACAAGTTTGTTTTGCTTTTGTTTTGTTGCTAGTTAAAAAATTTATTCATCAGTGAAACCATAGTAGTAATTCGTAAGAACAGGGGCAATTTTTTTAACAATAGCGAAATTGACACGCCAATTTCAAAGCGATTAGTCATCGAGAACAAAGCGAAACTCTCTCAACTGGAAAACGAAAACAAACAATGTTATGGAGGACATATTTTCATTTTTCAGTTGAGAGAGTTTCGCTTTGTTCTCGAGGGATAATCGCTTTGAAACCAGTATGTCAATTTCACTATTGTTACAAAATTCGCCTCTGCTGTGCAATCTACATTTGAATTATTGTATATACTTACATTTAGGCTTGTCTTTGTTACCAGTTAATGTATACGCCCAGGAAATATTTTTTGAAACAATGTTAGTGCTACTGCTATGCTCACCGACTTGTGCCAGAAAAGACTGGATAATGCATTAGATAAACTACGCAGTATCTGTGCAAGGCTGCCCAAGAAGTCAGCTCATAGAAAACAAATTACATCACGGAGACAACCTAACAACATAAGAACCTCGTGCGGACCCTAGACATATAGAACAAAGTAAAACCATAATTTAAGAAAGATATATAGTGTGAAACTGTACAGATGATTTGATCAAATACATTAGGGAAGTTTAGAACGAGTACGACATGGAAAACGATATAATTTAAAATTTAAAGAATAAACTTGGGAAAAATATTGTTCTTTTCAAATCTGCAACGTGGAATTGACCATTTTTCGTCGACTTTTGGGAAAACAAGATGAAGACTCGGAGAAGAAATTGGCTTAATTATAGCGACAGCGAGAAGGCCTAATCTACCAAGAACCTTTGACATTGCGAAAATAGAATATAAGGTTTACAAATAAAGCTACTTGTTTTGCCAAGTCGCCTTTTGGAGTGCATTGTCCAACCTTGTACACGTACTCTCGTGCCTCGTTCTGGATCTAAACCTCCTTATTACTCTTCTTAACTCTTTGGATCAATTTAATCCTTTGATATCACTGGTTTTCATTTTTAAATTCTCTTTCAATCTTTCATTTTTCTATTCAATAACAGACTTGGTTTCCAGTACCGTTTCGATATCATATATGACGACGGCCAAACTGCTTTCGCTAATGATGATCATTTTTTGCAACGAATGAGGGCTTGGAGAAAATTAAATGGTAAGTTAATTGCAGTATGCCCGATACCTTTAGTTTTTCGTTATATTGACAGTATTAGTTTATTAATCAAAGAATTTTAAATTTATTAAGAAGCTTATAAATTTTGAGATGAATTTATGAGAATTTCCTGGCTTTTGTATATGGGTTTCCACAGTATATGTTTTTGCGGAGCCTTTTCAGCTATTTTTTCGAGAGTATGTTGACAGAAAGAACTCAATTTTTATTTCTGCATGTATACTGTTAGTTAATGTGAATAATATGTTCTTCTTTCCGCAGGTCAGAAAGACACTGAAAATTGGTACCCAGGATGTCTTGAAGAACTCAATGATCTTCCTTGTATTGTGATATATGCTGGAAAAGATCGAGCTGGACAGACATTCCCCAGGTGAGGAAACTTTTTAAAACATAAGGCTTTTTTGGAATTTATGACATTTTGAGGTTTCTTAATTTAAATTAGGCTGCTTTATACTAAAAGATACAATATCATTTTAAAGCATAAAAGACCATGGTAGTCTTAAAGAACGAGCAATGATTCTATAATAAATGAAATAATTTTTAGGGAAAACTGACTGGTTCTATGTAACAAAAAATGTCATATAAAATTAGTCTAATATGAAACAATTGGTCGGTTGCAGCCGGAGGCATTCCTAATGCCTAGGCTTAATACAATCGTCTAAGTTATCGATAGCATTAAGCCTGGTTCCCATATAATCTTAAGAGTGCCGCAGACGATCTGCGATCGATCGCCGGCACTCTACACATTTTAATGAAAACATAAATCTTAAGGTGTCTGCGACGATCGCAGACCGTCTGTGGCTGACTGCGATCCTTAGTTCAATTTTTGTTTACTTGTGGTACCTTCCCGGCGCTTCCCTGTAAGTGCAATTACAGGAAGCCAATCAATAGTTGTCTAATTGGTCCGCAGAATGCAAACATTCAACCTCGATCTTACTGAAATGAAAATAATCCAATCGCAGACGAGAAAATTGTCATGTAACCACAATGCAGTGCTGTGATTGGAGCCACAAGAAAAGAGGCCAGATTTTGATGGTTTCTTATTGTTTTCAATGAATGATGTGTCTAATTGTGTGTGAAATTAGTGTGTCAATTAGTTTGTCAATTTCACAACTGTTACAAAATTTGCCTCTGTTGTGCAGACATACACGAAGCCTGCGTATACACGGGACATGTTCCATTTGGAACCGTATCCGTTGGAACCGTTCCAAACGTAACTACCAGCCATACCCAAACTAGTCGACCTAGAAAATAGTTCCATATGAAACAGTTCCTTAAATGTTCTCGTGTAAACAGGTGGAACGGCTCCAAACGAGTACGGATAGGAAACGAGCCTGTTTCACAATTGAACCTATATTTTAGTATTTTAGGCGCCAAAATTATTTGGCAGTGAGTTTTTATATCGTCCTACTTTGACCGTATTGTTAATAATAACTCAGAAATAATTCCGAGCGTGAAAAAGTTGACTTAATTTTGGGACCCCGGTAATCTACAAATTTAGTTTATACTTAAACTTCTTAAAGAGAACGGAAGTAACTTTTTTACAATCAAAATTAAAAGTTAAAAATGCAAAAGAAGGCGCTGAGTGTCGAATTTACTGTAACGGACGGCAGCCCGTTGACCGGGCATTTATTCGTTGTACCCGCGAGCTGCCATTATTCCCAAGCTTTGGTCTCTGTGGATAATCCACTACACCAATGGCTCAGCTGTTTGAAAGACTGATTATTTCTTATTTATCAAGAAAAGATGATGCAATACTTCATAATACAGAATTTATATAATGAATTATTCAGCTATAATTATTCAGTTAAGGGAGCGGTCATTAAGTAGGGAGAGAGGGGTCGAGGCTTTTCAAAAAGTAACCAAAAAGATTCAGTAAAATAGCTTTATGAAATTTCATGCCCCAGCAAACAGAGGTAATAAATTTCCGAACTCCAGTCGTTTGTACAGCCCATGACAATTTATCTACCTTATCTACTGCCACGTCTACACCAGCACCAGAACATTTTTCTTGACAAGTTTTACTTTGCTGGTGTAGATGTCGACATTTAACACGTTTTCCTTGTGAAGTGTCCTTGTTCAAAAAATAGCATGCCAGTTTTTTAACAAGGAATATTTAACAAGGAAGAAATTTTAAGTTATTAAACTTGCTAAGTAGATGATATGGCAAAGCAAGAAAGATTTGTCAAGCAGAAATTGCTTGATATTTATTTTAACATTCCAAGAAGAATTTGGCCCCCAGCAAATTCTAGAAAACATTTTCCATGCCCCAGCTAAAGAACTTTCAAAAATTTCATACCCCAGCTGTTTACCCTCCGCCCTGGTCTCCCCAGTACTTAATGACCGCTCCCTAAAATATTAAATTGCATCAGTAGATATTAATTGTATATTCAGAGAATATTTTGGTCTTTGTTTGCAAGCATGTTCGGGAGCGTGTTTCCTTCCAGAAGACCAGAACATTTTTTTTATAGCCAAAATTTAAAATTTCCATTTTTCCAGAAACTCGGACCGGTCTGATATCTCAGATCGGCACGAGTTCGTTTCGGTGTCTGGCCAAAGCCTTTAGAGCGTTTGCACGAGAACAAGTTTGAGTTTGTTTCGGTCAACTCAGATCGGTCTGGGATTTCAAGCCGGCCTGAGATTTCCATGTAAACACGATTTAATTTCAGACCTGGGGGGTGATAAGAAATTTTTATTGCATGCAAACTGCGCGCAGCTGGAGAACATAAAGCATTTAAATCTTTAATAATACCCTTGGGAGAACATAACATTCGAATCTTTGAATGGTTGATGCGATTGTTTTCTCCTAACCAAATTGAATAGCATTTACACCTTGCGGCATTATTCGGTGTGATTATTATTGAATTTAGAGGGTCATTAGGCGCCATAAATTATGACAAAAATTATAATATAATTTTTACCAAACACTGTCCATTTGAGCGCAAGAGAGTTTCAGGCAATAAACTGGCTTTCAACAAAAAATAGAATGGAGCAAATTATATGTGGGAATCCAACCAGATCCAAACTACTCGTAGATCAAAAGATAAATTAGCTATTCCGTTCCGTGAGAGCAATATTGGCCAAAAATGCCCTCTGTTATGAAATCAATTAACATCTGATATCAAAAATGCAAATGACAGCTACATGCAAAACTTACTCCAGAATTAAAAAAGAACTGGGTGGCTTGATATTTTTATGCCTGTATTTTTAAATACTTCAGTAAAATCGAACCTTTTTTCTCGTAACACGCCTCTAAAAGGGACCATCACGGAATTAAGATCATCTCGATCTTTTGATGTTATCCCTGCCACTCTAGTTAGGGTTCGTGACTTTTTAAATGTATTTTATCGAATTTATCTTTGTATTTTTATTAACTGTGTAATATTTTAACCTTTGTTTTTTATTTTTGAAACATTGTAAATATTTTTAGTGGCAAATGAATACTTACTTACTTACTTACTTACTTACTTACTTACTTACTTACTTACTTACTTACTTAATAGTTGAAAAAAATTTCATTCTTGAACTGCTGGGAAAAATGCAAAAGAAGGCGCTGAGTGTCGAATTTGCTGTAATTTAACGTAATCGTCATCGATGGTAGCCATAGTGCTGCCATTATTCCTCAGGTTTGGTCTATGCTGTGGATAATCCACTACACCAACGGCTCAGCTGTTTGAAAGACTGATTATTTTTTATTTATCAAGAGAAGATTATGCAATATTTCATAATACAGAATTTATAATGAAATATTCAGCTAAAATTTTTAATTTTATCAGCAGATATGTATTATACACCACCCAATGATTTTTAAGAACGTGGAAATATATTATTATATATTATAATCTTAATATCATTTATTCATTTATTCATTTATTCATTTATTCATTCATTTATTCATTCATTTATTCATTTATTCATTTATTCATTTTGAAATCAAACAGTATGTAATTGATAAACTTTTGCTTGTCTTAGTGGTTTTATTCTATTTCTAATTTTCTGTTCTATTTTTGATTCTGTTCTAGATCACTCAAATACTGTGATTTGCGTCTTATCGATTCTGGGTATTTGCACCGTGCTGCCATTGAAACAGAAATTGGAACTGTTGCGTGCTACATGAACTTTGGTGCCTCTGCTGGCTATTCGGCGACGCGGAAAGAAATTGGAAGCACAAGCGTAAGAAGCACCATGGGGACAACGTATCTGGAACCAAATGTGAAAGAAAAATTGCAAGACAAACTTGGAGGAATTTTGAAACAAGGGAGTGATGCGGATACAGGTGATAGTTTTGAAATTAAAAAAGAATTCATGCTTTCGAAACCGATGTAAATAATTTAATGACACAGAAAAAAGGCTGAAGATCAAGCTGAAAAATACCGACAGCACTTTTGCAATGATCTATGTCTAGTATAGATCGATTGATAACTGACCTTTAGAAGCAGGGGGGATAGTTTAGTAGCAGTGGTTGGTTGATGTAAAGGGTGCCCTTCGGACGTCGTTTTATGTACAACTTGATATTTGTAGTCTCACTGATTTTGACGGCATGTTGTAAAAACCGGACCCTGAGACCCCAGGATCCTCAAGTACTGAAGGTAAAAAGGACCATTAACACCCGGTATGCATATGGTGATTAATATATAAACACTTGCGTTCTTGGAATATTTAATTTTAATTTTATATTATTTAATCACGGTATACTCCGTGAATCAAAAGACTGTTTTTCAGGGGGGCGTGCCAAAAACATTTATAATTCAATAAAATGGACCATTACTTAAAAATGATGATGCGTTATATATAACATTGTTTGCACTTTTTTTTCTTCATTTAGAAATGAAGTTTCTAAGCGACCCAGTCGATCCGCAGAGTGATGACTTAAGCAGCCGTTTCTCATCGAAATACCCTTTGCCCATTATCCTCGTTTCCAAGACTGTTTGGGAAATAATCCAGTCGAATGTTGCTCATCCTGGAGGACAGTCGAGATTAATCAATCTAAATTCGGATCCTAACACAAGATGGATTGGCAGCAATAGATCGATATTGATCAACTGTAACCCAGATCATCAATCAAGATACTACAGGTAATCTATTGTAATCTTAATCCGGGTTGTTATATTTTGAAACTCGGCTTGGATTGTTCTTCAAGAAACAGCAGGGTTTTTTAAGTATGAAATTTTTTCAAAGGTTTTTTGTCATTAATTGGTTTCTTCAAAAGTCATCAAAAGGTTTGAAATGTGTTCTAGAAGAGTGTATTAAATTCAGTTAACAGATTTATTCATAGAATGCATTTGATTCAATTTAATGCTTTCATGCCCGGATTTATTTCTGCTAAACGGGCAAATCCTATTTAAATTTTATTTTGCAGGGGGTAGAACATGAAAACCAGCTTAGTTTCTATGATAAATTTACGTTGAAATATCTGAAATTAAGATGAATTCCTTTCTGAATTTTTCTCCTGAAAATATGATGTTTTACGTTGTTTATCAATGGGCCATATGGCCCTTCACGGGGGAAAGAGTTAATATCATGCAAAAAAAACGGTGGTGCCATATCCTCGTTTAGCTCCGCTGTGATAGTTCCTCCTGATGAATTGTTATCCAAGTCTTATTACGTGTATTTACTTTTGTTTCTAATCTACCTGATAGCTTTATTTAAATAATTTTACTTGCTTAATTGGGATTTACTGTGTATTTGTCGTGTAATTTTAAAACGTGAACTGAATCCCTGAATACGTGTTAATGGGAGCTGAATCGTGGCGTGAAATCCGGGCTTGACCGAGGTAATTGTTTTAAACATGTTCTTTTCTTATTTACAAAGGCGATGGACCGTCGCTCGCCAAGCTCGCCAAGTACTCACTACACCAGGCACATCGTCACCACCATCGCCAACCGGATTTGGAGGTGAGCATTTTTTTCAAATTTGGAGGTGAGCATTTTTGTCAAAATTTTTTCAAATTTGGAGGTGAGCATTTTTTTAAATTTTTTTTCAAATTTGGAGGTAAGCATTTTTTAAATTTTTTTTTCAAATTTGGAGGTGAGCATTTTTTTAAAAATTTTTGAGTCGTAAGAATAGTTCCTTGTCTTAATTTTTATAACGCCTGTAAAGTTGCTAATAATAGCAAAGGCAAATTTTGTAACAACAGTGAAATTGCACACCAATTCCAAAGTGATGATTAGCTATCAAAGACAACGTGAATTTTCTCAAGCAGAAAATCAAAACAAACGAAGCCATGTTTGATTTTCTGCTTGAAAGAATTAGTTTTGTCTTGAATGGCTAATCACTTTCAAATTGGCGTGTCAATTTCACTATTGTCACAAAATTTTCCTCTGTTGTTGCTAATACTGAAAAGCAATTGCTGTTTACTGTTTTAAATCAAATCTGTCTTGTGTTATGAAAATGAACTGTTTTTAATTTTTAATTTAGACAATGCTTATTCAAACACATTCAGCCCCTTGGGTCGAGAGTCAAGCAAGAAAACAACGCCAGGTAACCTTTCTAACTGAAATCTGCCATTATTGTCTTTTTCGAAATTTGTTTTTGGTAAAGCATAATATTTTTTAGTAAATACGGGCTTAACTTAATATAAATTTAATATTAATAATAGTAATTTAAGATATTTTAACGTTAGTTCATTTTCTGCCTAAAGTTAGTTTGTATGTGCCATCCTTTGCAAAATGGAACTGAGATTTTGCTGTTAGCAGGGAACGAATTTGCAGGCCTGCAAAGAAGGCGCTAGTACTGCTCACAGGAAATATTACATATGCCTAAATTGTGTACATACCTACATTTGATGAGAGGAAACTAACAGATTTTCCAAAATGTGACTATATGGGCTTTGCTCGCGGGACGGAAAATGTTTTTTGCTGGCCTGGAAGAGGAATTTTAATCTGAGATTTGCTTTTATCTGCAGATGGAAACGTTTATTTGTCTGAGATGCCAAACGATGATAATTCAGATGAAGATGATAATGATAAAGAACAGTTTCACCCCAGATGTCTCTTACTTTCTGGAGCTCCGCAGGTAAGCAGTTCATTCAATTTCTATGCTTTAATTTTATGCTGTGTTTTGAAAATTTGTTGGAAAATTTGTTGCAATTCGTTAAAAATTGACAAATTTGTTGGTTTTCAAAATGGCGTCGATCTTGGGTAAAAATGTTTGAGTAAGAAAGTTTTCACTCGCCGATTAAAAGTAAAAACATACGATAAATAAAAGTAAAGGAAAAAGAAAAATATTTACACATATGAGGCAAAACAAATATATTAAAAAACGATGGAAACCACAGTGTCTACAGTAAATCTGGATAAAATATTTACACAATTGTCAAAATATTAAAACGATTTAAAAATATTTAAAAATACACACACCTGATTTAAATGGCAGGGATAACATTAAAAGGTCTGAGTGACCTTATTTCCATACCGGTCTGTTTCGTGGCGTGTGTTGAACGAAAAAAGTAATAACTAGAATTGTTCTTAGCATCGAAGAATTTATTTTGCTAAATGGAGAGATGAACAATATTAAATGTATGTATCATCTTTCTCTTTTTGCAGTTCACCAGAAAATTTATCTTTTATCTTATGTTTAAATGTATTCACGTTTTTTAGCGACTTTAAGTCCGAAGATAGGCTATTCCACAATTTCAGGCCTAGGTAGGAAAAGCATGTTTGTCCTGATATGGTTTTTACGAAACGGAAGATTAACCTTATTTATTGACCTACGTGCTATTCGACTTGTAGGTTGGAAAAACTGGTGCTTATCTGCATTTTGCAAGGCTTTTACACTGCATGCTGATGAGACTGAAGAGAGTCGATGTTTATGACAACCGAATTTCGTATGCACCTGCCCTCGATCCGATGGAGATATGTGGAATCGAGGCTTTACACCATCCACAATGGCCAGATGTGAGCAAAGTCGCGGAGACAGAATTCATCACTGAATTCATAGACAGCGAGTTTCGAAAATTCAGTCGTGTGCATATTTCGTCTGTGATCAAGGAAGTTAGACCTGACAAGAAACAAGAGGTTCAAATGCTGAAGAGAACGTCTGACGTCATAGATATTGGGGGTCAGCAAGTTGTTCCCGTGATCTTGGCTGATTGCGCTTCCCATGATACTTTGCATCATTGCGACAGTTGCAAGTTTTACAGAGAAGGAATGGGAGGTGATACAACGAAAGTTTTGGATTATCAACTGGTTGGATTTGGAGACGAAAGCGTTGAGGTAGCACTTTAAGTTCTGTGTGCATTTTAAACTCTTGCAACATATCATATCTTTAAAACATATATTTTTTATATATATTCAATCTAAAAGTTTGCAAAAAAAACAAAGGTTATAGGAACGATACCACAGAGAGAATGTTCAGACATGCCAACTCTGTGGCCTAACATAAAACATAGAACAATTACATTACACGTTTATAAGACTATACATACAACACACAATCTAAACAAAAACCGACAAAAAGAAATGTTACAAAAATATGCCAGATGCAGAAGGAAAGAAGATTAGTGGATTACTGAAAACGTTCGTAAATGTGTATGAAATTTCGTGTAGCTCTTAGGATATTGTGTTCAAAATGAATGACAATTTCTCATGGCCATATATATATATATAGTATAATTTCGATATGTTTACCATTGGAAAGGTTTGATAAGCCGTGAGGTCTTGAGATATCATTTATATTGCTGAGAAGACTGTGTCTCTGAACATCATAAGCATGTCAGAGCAACAAATAGTGTTATGTATCGTCGATACCATCATTTATTTGGCATAACATATTTATACTATCTCTAAAATTGTGTCTAAATTTATGAAGGTTCAGCATACTCAATCCAGCACGAAGTTGGGTCAGAATAGCTAAAACAATTGAGTCATGGATACCATAAATTGGTTTTGGAGGAAGGCGGATAATTGACAGTAATTTATTTTTGTTAGATCATGTGAAAAAGAGGAACGAAATTCTCTTATGCTGTTATATCGTGTGAAAAAGAGAGATATTTTGCTAACCTTTCCCGTCCTTTATGTCGGAAGCGACGAAATCAAACTAAAGTCAATCTTAATTTTCTAGAAGCATTTTATGAATGCATTTATTTCGTTAGTGTTAGATCATAGTCAGGATATTGACATACACCGTCTCCATGTGTATGACGAATATCATTTGCTCTTAAAATACACATTTTAAAATAGCATTCTAAGAACGAAATATACATCTGTTATTTGTCATATATCTAGAGATGGCGTGTGTCATTACCTCGACTCTAATCTAACAGAAGCTCGTTTTATTTGTCAACGCAGGTTGAGTTGCAGTTTATAATTCCTGTGATGCACATGAAGTACTTTCTTGTCGATGAAGAACAACAAATCGTGAAAGGCCTACTCTTGCCAAAGATTCAAGTTGGAACACCGTTTCCAAGAATCGTTAAAACTGAAGAGGAGGCTTTGCTAGGCAGAAGAATCAAAACACCGATACTCATGGCTAGTTCCGAAGGAGAAGAGGAAGGTGAATTTTTCTTTGATTTATTTAAAGTATGGCAGCGGAACTTCTGTTTTTACCCAATAAGATATTTTTCCAGTATTGATCACATGATATCAACGTAGTAGTGATCTCGTGGTATTAGTGAGCTTAAACAGCTATGACGGCAACGTCAGCTGAAACGTCATGTTAAATCGCCGAAATAAAACCCATTCCCTATTGGCTTGTATATTAATTTTTCTTACTTTTTCCCACATCCACAAGGTTAATCTGTTTCAGAAATTGGGAAGTGGCAAAACCTTTGGTAATGCGAACTAGTTTTACTGGGTACGGCAATTACGTTGTTTTGAAAACTGAAAACATACAGTTGTGGCGATGTAAATTCTGAAAGACTACTTCAGGATCTCCGTGGGGATTTACGTTTGCATGCTCTCAGTTTATCTTTTGGAAATTAACCATCAAAAACAAAAGGATATGAGGTTCTTGTTGATATTGCCGTCGTCATTGCTTAAGGTCCCTATTAAGGCAGTGCACTGCAGTGAATGCAAACCAAAACAGAATTAATAATTTTTTCCTTGTCTTGCCTTCAGGCTTGCTGAACCTCTTCCATTCGATGGAAGAAACTGATCACATGCACATCACGTTCATAAAGCAAACTGAATTAGCGACGTATCAAAAGAATTGGCCTAATCACGTGTTTGCTGTTTTGCCGATGTTATTTGATGATGCAAGTTGCTCTGCTGTCAAGCAAGTTATGAAGGTGTGGTTTCTTTTTACGGTTTTAACCTGCACGATTATTTTTATTAGCTAACTTGGAGTTTTGGGGAGGTCTGAAGTTGCTGAATTTTCAGTCAGAATTCGTATCTCAAGTTGCTTAATGCGTAGATGTTTAATTGCTAGGCTTAAATAATAATATAAAATAGTATAATTAAAAATAGTCTAATTGGAAATATTATAATTGGAAACAGTATAATTGACAATAGTACTGTGCTTAAACATTCCATTGCACTGCCACAGTGCCATAAAGCAGAATAGCTTGCTCCAATTGCAATTTGTTAGAAATGGTTTACTTATCTCTTGTATGTTGCATGCCTCTATTTTGTCCAGGAAGTGAGGCTGCTTAATTTTTAATCGAACTTCAGCACAGTTCCTTGTAAATAAATATTCGTGTATTTTTTTAATAATGGGTTTTCAGTCAAAATGTTGAACCAAGGTAGTTTTCGAGCCTAGGCTGTCATTATGGAAATTTATGTTTGCAATGTTTCTGCGCAGGAGCTTAGTTATACACATGTTTGTTTGCATGAGTATTATACGAGAGGCTTCAACTTACAGATTGACACCTAGACACCTTGCTCATGAAAATCGACTCAATAATCGAATGGTACAGCTCGGCAATTTTTCAGTTGATCTTACCACCTGAGGTATTAAAACTTCAAGTTGAGGTCTTTTTCATTTGATGAAATCAGAAATTTAAATATTAAATGTAAAGCTTCTCCGCGATAGCTTTGCAAATGTATATACTTTTTGGGGATACACAGTGCTTGCACATTCTATTTGCGCTCAGGTGCTCGCGGCTTCTCGCGTGGCCTGTTTGTCATGTTGATATTAATTTTTTTCCACTTCTTTTCTTTTAAAGCATTTTGGATGGCAGAACCACGAGTGGGAAATACAGCGTCAATGCATTGACCCGACAAAGGATGAAGACATTTGGCCTTTAATTTTAATCATGGCTGACAATGTTGTCATGTGGCACCAAGCTGGAAAGGATAACCAACCGGTGGAGTAAGACATTTTTTTTAAAGATTCATTCGGTATTTTATAATTTTGTTCAACTTGGAAATTACGTTTTTTTTTAAGTTTCTTAAAAATACAACCAATTACGTAAGCTAATCAATCCTGCGGAATGATTAACCATGATTAATGATTAACCATGGGGAATAACCCTGCGGAATGTCATGGACAAATAAATAAATTAAAGACATTTAAAAAGTTGGCATAAAAATAACAGGAAATGTTCACGTATGGAAGGGAGCGGCGAAAAACGTTGTGGAACATGAATGAATTTTGGAATCGCCTCAACTCGGGCAAGTATCTTGAAGAGTTTAACTAGAGCTTCTTTTGAATGGATTTTGCCAATGAATGTCAAATTTTTTTTCGGTGGGACGCAGCGAATCATAAAATAATTTCTTTGATTTATATGTCGTTACGTTTTAGTGACAAAGAGGAGGAAGACGAGGCTATGGACCCTGGTGCGTTATCACCGTCAGCAGATACAGCATCGCTGTTCGACATCATGAAGTTGGTCGAGGCCACGCCACATGTCCTTCAGTACGGGATCATTGGCCTTCGCCCGTGGAGTTCAACTCAATTCGACGTGCCGATGCACGGATTCATTCGCACGTTCGTGCATTCGTGTGTCTTTTTCAACGTGAAACAAACGACCAACGTCAGTTTCAAAGACACGAGTTACATCGGTGAAAACATTGATTTCCAGTTGCGGCTCGTTGAGAACAACATTCTCACGTGCAGATTCGAGCATCTCAGTTTCATGTGCAAGGTGACGACGCGATGTGGATGGCGAGTCCCTCTTCGGCCGCAGAGTTGGGAGAAGCCAGACGGTAACCAGGCTGTCGTTGGGCCGCCTTATTCGCATCTGGTTGCACCCCCGGATATCGAAGAACTGAAAACAATAGACGCGCCCCCGCATTTGGTTATGCAAAAATATTTGGCGCTTTACGGGAATTCGTTATTTCCTGCGTCCGTAAAACAGCCCGAGCACCCGGTTTTGATCATCGGGGGGTACATTGATCTTGGTGAGAACATTTCAATTCGTGTTATAAATGGAAACAAGAAAGGCGAACTGAATGAAGTGACTAAAGGTCAGTTGGATCGGAAATACGGGGGGCTGCTCTTATATGATTATCCGTATACGTTGAACAAAGAGTTTTTGTCGAAGTTTGATTTCATCGAAGACGGAAGACTGTGCATTGTTTCAAACGATCGTTACAAAATGAGGGAAGAGATTTCTCGGTTGGAATTAGAAGACCATTGGCGTTTTAGGTTTAGGGATGAGTACCAAACCGCAACGAACTGTGAAGGAGACAAGAAACCGGTTTTCTTTTTGACTGGTGTTATTGACCTCTGAGCTGAAAGGACAAAATGGCTCGTCAGGGCAAAGTGGCAAATGCCAAATAAACCTGTTTTCCTTTTTGACTGGTGTTATTGACCTCTGAGCTGAAAGGACAAAATAGCTCATCAGGTTAGATCAGGAGTATCAAAGCCAAAATAACCGGTTTTCATTTTGACTGGTGATATTTATCTTTGAGGTGGAAGGACAAAATAGCTTGGGGCATGATTCGCAATGGTAAAAGATTTGGGAACAAGATTTAAGACAGAGAAGCGGAGATTGAATATGTACATTTCAAATTGTTTGCAAGAATTCGAGAACATGAGTCTTTGCTGTTGTAATTGTTGCATTAATTTTTGTCCCAAGATTTTAACCCAAGTCAAGTAAGTCATGTATTACATTTGCTGCCATACATTTCCCATTTGTATGAGATTGTAAAGACTCAACGAGCTTTGTGTGATAACGGGAAAACCGCCTATTTTTGCTTGTCGGCATCAGGCAAGATATTGGAAGTGCGTAACATAAATGGCATATAACACGAAGCTCTCCTGGCGTATTTTTTCACATTGGTGTGGCCACTATATTACGTGATTGTAGAGCTAAGACCTTGTACAGTATATACGTTCGTGTATCAGTGCCAGCCGGGCCTCGTGTCAAAATTTGAAGAAGGTGCAAGTAAAATCGACAATTGCTGATGATGGTTAAACCAGAGTCGGAAAATTTGTGAATTGCTTTAAACATTAAAGAATGCTCAGCACAGAAATTTCGGCAAATATTTTTATCATTTAGCTAAAAGAAATAATCCCTCCCATGGTTGCATGAACAATAGATTCATATATTTTGAATCAATTATTTGGTTTGTTCTCTCAAGAAATTAAATTGAGACTTGTTTGCGCACGAAGAAAATTGCACACTTTCAGATGGCATTGTCAACTGTGTTCTTATGCCAAACACTTGAAAAACACGTTCTGTTTACAATGCTTCAACATTGATTCAACATTGAACTGACCACGAGGTATGTTGCATCCTATAATGCTCAACTTCGCCACCAACTGAAAATAGTTTTTAGTTTGTTCTGGAGGGAGACGTTTGTCGTTTTCTTTCCGAATTTAGGTTAAATCACATGGTTTATCATTGATTGATTCATTGGTTAATTGAACAATTACTCGTTTGTCGTAGAAATTTGAAACTATAAAACAGTAAATGGCTACGGTACGTGGTGAAACGGTATACGATGGTAATACAATGATTCTCGGCAAAAAAAATTGTCATCGTTGGCCATCTTTATAATCACCGTTCGTTGCTTTTTCGGTACGCGTGCCTTTGTCAAAGCAGATCATTATTTTTTGCGACAATTGTTTGATATGTTGCATATTTTCCAACAACCGTTTGCGTGATTCAATGTAAAAAAACGCATGCCAAACATACTTAGCACATATCTTGGCATACAGTAAAAACCAACATATTAGAAACCCAACTTCTGAGAACCTTTTCCCTAAATTGTGGAAAATGCAGTAACTTTAAAGAAACTTGAAAAAAGATTGTAAAAATCGATGGAACTTACTTTGAGTAAACTGACCCCCACATTTGAGCATTTTATATACCCCAGTTCTCTGTATGCGAATTTTTGCTGTATACGAGAAAGAAATTTGAACATGTTAATGTTTAAATATATCTTGATGATCATCCTTTTCACTTTCACTTTTTTAACCATACATTTTTTTAAATATTGTTATTATTCTTTGACGTGCGATATAATTACATATGCGTTTACATTTTAAAATAGCAGTTATTTATTTTCAGTTAGCCCCAGTGAAACGAATCGAACATTTCACTGAACATTTCATTGATCATTGCTTGGTGAATGTTGTTCAGTGTTAGGCGGTCAAACGAATTGAACATTTTCACTGAATGCATTCCACAAATAATGTTAAGCGACTGAACAAGATGGTTCTCTGAACACTTATACTGAATCTTATCAAACAATCACCCAACGATGTTTGAATTAAATTTTTTTCTGGATCTTGGATGCCGCTCGTGTTGTTCGTTTGGTCGGGGCTTAGTAGGATTAGAAATCGTCCCTTGTTTGAAGGTTAACTTTGTCTTTTCATCCATGCTATGGCCTGACATTTTTGTATATTATACAAACACTAACCTTTTGCTTCGGGCAATACGGAAAAAAGTATTGACCGTGCTTGCGAGAGCTTGATATTTTTCTCGGGTTTGATATTTTTCAGTTTGTCCGAAGCAAAAACTTTATTCTTTGTTTATTACCCGATCGATTTTTTAGTTTTTACAATCATTCAAATCATTTTTAAATGTCTCAAATGAAGCCATTAAAACACCAAGAAACGTTTCGATTGTGCGTTCGTTTGTTGCATTCGAAATTTCTGTAACAAAATAACATCCTCTTTTCGGACACTCTCCACTGACGACAGGCGCTCGAGCAATCAAATTTGCAATCGGTATGTCGGCACTGATGATCGGGTAATTACGTTTGGTATTTTGCAAAGTTCTTAACGATATCGATTGAAAGACAAAGATAAAGACAAAAGTCTACGTTGCATTTTGAAGAGGCAAAGTTTGTAAAACAGAGGTTTCTAGCCAATCATTCACAGTAGTGTCAAAACACATTGAAAATTAATTTATAAATCGCTGAATAGTTTTAGAAACGTTTTAATGTCATTTATGCTCTGCACTATCGTTAAAATGCAAATGATTTCAGTTTTCCATGTTGAGAGGGCTGGGGTCCAATTTTCATGGACTACGAAAATGGTCGCTACACGCCAAAAACTCATGCAATGCATGCTGGTCGCAAAGGACCCTTAAGACTTTTCAAGCACCTTCCTAATTTGAACAAATTGACGATTCCCATTGAGGTCCCGTGTTAGTGAGATTTATCAGGCTTGCAACTAGGATTTTTAGAGGTGAAAGGCACTGTCTTTTATTTTCAGTGAAAGGCACTGTGTCGGTTAAGATGCATAGCAGTTTGGTTTCCTGACATCATGTTCGATTAAGGAGCCTGGGTTCCACAGAAAGGGTCTAAAACAGCCGCTTCCCTTGCGTCCAGTACTCTCACGCGAACGCGGTCAAATTAAGTTAACGCAGGAAAGGTCGTATGTCTGTTAGTTGTTGTATAATCTTCAAAATCAAAACAAAAATGCTTCCAAAATTATCGCAAAAGCCTTTATTTTTGGAAAAGGACATGGGTCAGGACCCCCCCTCCTCTGGTTGCACCCCTGTTTATCGACATTAAATAATTTTGTATTTCACCCAGGAGTTGATCTGTTTACATTTTGCCAATAGCCAATACTTTAAGCATTTGGTATCAATGGCTAGTCTCAGAATGTGAACAAAATCATGGCTTGCTCAAATACGAAATTCATCCTATGCTATGTTCAACTATAAGTTGTTGCGTTTTTTAAAATGTGTGTATTCCAGTAAAGTTTCATTCATGCGCTGTATACTCTACTTTTGACTTATTGGTATTATATTTTGCTGGTATTATAAAATTATAAAAATCTTATAAAATTCGCGAAATTAGATACAACTTTGAGTGAATATTGCCAAAAATAAGTATCCCAGAACATTAATTTCAGAGATAGATCATACAATCATACAATATTTGAGTAAATTATTTAATTTTGGTATCGGTTGCATAGTTTTATTTTAATTTACGCGAAAGTGAATACACGCAAAATGTCTGAAAACGTGTACGTCAAAGAATACGCAGTAAACCATTTTATATTCACGAAATTTGTTCCCGCGAAAAATTTAATCCCGCAAAACGTGATATCAATAAGATGAAACGTTAAATTTGCGTCGTACTCCTGGCTTAATTTTAGGTATATTGTTCGTATGTCCATTATCGGATACTTAAATTATCGGATAATTGAAATAAAAAAATGAAAAAAGATTTTATATGCGAGCTGAGAGACATTATAGTCGTTTTTTGAAAAGCTGGGCGGCAGGTCGGGGGGAATTTTAGTTTGGCACACGATATCTATCAATTTAAGTTCAACCTTCAGTTTGGGAGTCAGTTGTAAATCTAATTTTTAAAGATTGACAAAATTGTTTATTTATTGTGAAGTTTCGCAGAGTTGTACTTTTTTGACTTCATCAGGTTTTAAGTGAAACTCGCATAGAAAAAACTATCGTCACTGATCAGAGCAAACAGGCAAATTCTGTAATTTATATAGACCAGTTAATTCGTTTACATTTTCTAACAGCAGCCAATCCCTTTGATGTAAAGACTCAACGTGATATTAGAATGAACCAGTTGAGTCTGCACGCAGGCTAGAATCACAGAATAGAATCTTCGGGATAATCAGCAATATATCTGAAATTTTCTGAAAATTCTCTTGTTAGGAAATTTATGCAGCAGGTTTTAGCAAAGTGACGAGGAGATATGGTTCGATTCAGATAGATTAAAAGAAGAGTACAGCTCTTTCATTTTAAATCATCCAAAACTAAAAGAAACAGGAGAATCCAGAGGCTCCAGGACATTTGCAGATTTTCTTTCAGTTTTTTCAGTTGATTGCTCGATTGAATTTTCAAAGTGCTTAAATACACATCTTTACCGGCGGCTGTGCAAGGTCCTTGTTTCTCTACCAATAGTGTCTACCAACAAGTTGCGAGCGTGCATTCTCAGAGTTAAAGTTGGTAAAAACCGGTAAGTTAATAATTTATACCAAACGAGGTCCCAACAAAGCAAAACGCGTTTGTTATCCTTGTCTACAGTATATGTTGTACCTGGTTTCGGACAGCCTGTCTAAATAAAACACAGTATCAACTCAAATTTTTGGCTAAACCTGGAAAGACATCCGAACTATATATAAGTTAATTTTAAAATGTTTTGCCAGGGCAGCGATATTCGTGCATCCTTAACATTAAACGTATAAATAAAAGTAATTACTTTTCTTCATAATTTGCTGCAAATTTGATGTTTTAAATTATAGCAGGGCCAAAAAGTGCCACCATGCAATCTAGCCACCTTGAATTTCAAGATTTTCTTGGGGAACATGTAGGGAGGTCTTTAGCGTATGCTCGTTTTTAAAGTATGTGAATAAATTTTGTCGGAGAATTCTGACTATTCGCCCAACCTAAAATATAGGTCCCACTGCTGCTTTTGGCTGTGGCCGGCTAAAACGAGGCCAGATTTTGAGTCAAACTGCCACTAGAAATCAAGAAATCCCTAAATTCTACCTTTTGTTTTGCTAAAGTATTATAATTGTAAGTGTCATCCAAAGTAGGGACCCGATGACCTTGTGTCTTTTCCTGATTTGGATGGCACAGTATAATGTAATCTATTTGTGTTTTAAATTGTTTTAGTGATGATAGAAAAAAAAAAAAAAGAAATCCCCCACCTCGAAACGATCACGAGGCAAAAAACCCAATTTCAGAAATCTTCTAGACTTGCTTCAAGTGTATTTCCTTTTAATAAAATTTGACAACTGAGAATGTAATTTTAATCCAGCAACAAACGGATGAATTTCGGAAGAAAAAATGGGGGTCCTTCGTTTATCTCAAGTTCCTTCAGTTCCTTTTCTCGGATTAAGAAAGAAATGAAGGAAAATATGATAATGTGGACCCCTATATTATATAGAGTTCCTTCGAATTATTCGTTTTCGTGTCATTCACACGCGAGAAATATATCATTAAAAACAAATGTGAGTGCTCCACTCCTCCATTAATGTTGTTCCTCACGAACGCTCTAAAACCAAATCCTGTTTTGTTTGATTACACAACAGCTAAAAACTAAACGTCTCGTTTCAGTCCTCTTTTCTCCACAAGAAAGACGTGGGGAAGTCTAGAAATCTTCCTGTATTTTTACGAGTCGTTGTATAGCCTTGCATACCATCATCATCATATTATCATTTAAAATCAAATTTTAGCACATACCCCCAGTTGAGGTGATTGATCCTACTTACATATAGATAAATAAAATGTATGGGGCTCCACACACCCACCAGTGGTAGGTAAAACGGAGAGCCCCATCTCATATTACTAAAATGTCTATCTGCGGGAGCAGGAAATCTTTCCCGCGAAACAACGGGATCGCTCATCCGTGACCGGTACATCCTTGCCCAAGCTCTCGACCCCCCTCGAGCTCAGGTTCTTTTTTCCCCTTCCTGCCCCTGCTGCTCTCCGCGAACGACCTCTTCGCTTTTCGATTGTGCCTTTCGCGAGTCGACAAAACTAAACGTCTGCTGCTCTAGGCCGCCGTGCGTTCTCGATTCCTTTCGTGAACAGCAGCAACCACGCGTCGTCTCCAACTTCTTTCTGCCTGCTTTTTTTCTCAATGGCCGCTCTTCTTTAACAATACTACTGCTCCTTCTTCCGTCTCATCGTATCTCTATTGTTTCCTTCACCCGCTTACCTTCCCTTCATTTTTTTTGGTAAACTTTCTAAATTCTCATTTTGTAGTTTGGGGGGGGGGGCTGTGCTCTCCTTAATTTGTTGTTCACAACAATATTGTAAAAAAGAAAAGATTTTGTTTTTCCTTTCTGCTGCATTACTAATTGCTTTATTCTATTTCATTTTCATCTCCAAGCTCGCACAAAAGACGTCGTTCACGACAACAGAACAGATCAGATGACAAGCAAGATTTCGATTTCAATTTTCAGCAAACAATCAAACGTCCATTTTCAGAAAATTTGAAGCCCGACCATTGAAATATTGCAATAGGAAATGTGCGAGATTATGCGGATTTGGACTATGTGATCTTGGATTATGGAATGCTGAAATCTGGATTTTAAGACAATGGAATGTTGTAATATGGAATGCTTGATGAGGAATGTAGGAAATGAAATGTTGGAATATAGAATGTTGGAAGATATGGAAAGATTGACAATATAACTTTTTACTTTTTACTTTTATTTTACGTTAGCTACCCAGGGAAAAACACTGAAGAACATCCACAATTTGAAGCTTATAAAAACAACGTGTTATGGTAGATATTTGAAAATTATCTGAGATACAAAAATAATTACCCAAAACTCAGCCTGGAGTTTCTTATAAAGGTGTTCCTTATAAGAATGGGACTGGCTGCAATGGAATTTTTACGATGTTCTGCAATTTTTGCGACCCACCCAAACATACGTTGCATCCAATGGTTTATCATTTCTTATTGTTGTGAAGTAAAAAACATACGTTGTATTCAATGGTTTATCAATTCCTATCGTTGTGAAGAAAAGTAAAATATACGTTGTTTTGAATAGACTGTCATTTCCTATTGTACATGTTCGGCATTTACAAATCTACGGCACCACTGTGATAAATAAATATTTCACCAAACATACCAAGTGTAGCTGCAATGCAATTTCTACGATGAATATAAAGTTTGAAATGCATTATTACTTTCGTATCTCAGATGATTTTAAAATATCTACCATTACACGTTGTTTCTTATAAGGAACCCTAGCCTCAAATTGTGGATGGAAGTTCCTCAATAAGGGGTACGAAGGGGGGGGGTCTGATCCTGTTGTCCCGGTAAAAATATGCGAAAATTCCGTTTCCCGATAGCAATTTTGTAGAAATTCTGTTTCCTAATAGATTTCCAATCCAATTATATGCTTCCCTGCCGTTCCAAATCTGTTATTTGCGCCTGAACATGGCGGAAGAAACACGAGAAGGCGAATTTAACGACGAAATCGCGATATCAATAAATTCTTGCAATTTCTCTCTTTTCACAAAACGAGCGTTGTTTGTGCAGGGATGCCGGGGACAATGACAGAACGGCAAGGAGGTGAATGGAATTTAAAAAGTTCAGTAGAAAAAGGGGGTTCCGGGGGGTATTCTCCCCTTTAGATTGGCTAAAAATGACTCAAAAATATGCTTCAACTCGCTAATTGACTTTCCAGGTAGGTAGGTCAAAATATCTAAATATGAGATGTAAAGTTCTTATAGAAAAATTTTTATTTAAGATTGCTCGAATGGCTGTCAAAAGACATCGAAATAACAAGGATACGGGTACGAACGAACAAATTTATAAAATGATTGGGTGTAACAGGGAAAAAAATCAATATTTGTAAGAATGATAAAATAAATAAACAAGAAAATAAAACAAAGAGACTACAAACAAAACAAACAAGCTAATTGCCACAAATAAATTAATATTTGTAAGAACGAACAAATATATCAATGAAATGATAAAAAAAAAAATTAACCTAGGGTGTTGAGAAATAATTTTTGAAAGAACGAAAAGGATTCCTAAACGAAAAGTGGTACGAAAAAATGGTACGCAAAGAAATTAATATTTGCAAGAGCGGAAAAATCACAATGATAAATACATGAACAACAAATAAAACAATTGTCATGGGGAAACAAGAAAAACCCAAATTTGAAAAGTACGACAAATAAACGAACAAATAAACAATAAAACGCAAATATTTTCTTTTTAGCTTGGAGCTTTGGCATCTGCAGATTTATATCTGTTTGCAGATTATTATGCATCTCATCCCCATTACACCCAGTTGATGGTAACCTCAAACTAAAAATTGTAGAAATCATAAAAGCTGAGGCTTCTTTAAATTGTGAAAATAAATGTTGGAGTCCTTTTGTTTGTGTTATGGCTTTGTCAAGTGTTCTAGGTCTCCCCATTCACTCTATTTGTCCTGAAAGTGGCAGAAAACATTCTGTTGAGCTTAGCAATGCTCTCCTTAATCCACGAGAGAAACTTGATGCAAGAAATATAGCATAGGGGAAAAATGTTTTTTATGCGCGCGCAGGCATCCAAACGAGGCTGAAAAAAGTGGCGAAAAATCAGTTGATTCTTTGGTTTTTTTAATTGTAAACAAGTCGAGATGTTTTTACCAAAATTTTTCTCACAGTCATTTGCCACATAATTGTAGAAGTTTGATCAATGAATTGAACTGTCAGGAAAATCAAGGCTTTTGATTTGGAATTTGGTCTGGACATCACACACACAAAGGCCAATACCAAAAATTATTTGTCAAGTTGCTTTGTTTTCTGGCAAAGATTTTGTATTGAAGGTCGGTTTGGACACAGAAAGAACAGACAAGACAGTTTAAATGACAAATAATATTTGATACTGGCTATTACCTATGTGTGGTCTGACAAAAAGAAACTAAATTTAATTTGCAAACTTCTTTAGGTAAAAATATTTTTTAGTTTCAAATGTGCCCACCTGGCTGATGTTTCTCCTCTTTTTTGGTTGGATAGAAAAACGAAATTATAAACAATTTTGATTCATGTTTAAAATGACTATTTACTTACTCCTTTTACAAACATTCTCTTAATCAAAAATTCTGAAAATAAAGTAAAAGCAACAACAAAGCTTTTAGGTTTTATTTTCATGCAAAGTTGGTAAAAACAAATTTCAGATAATTATTTAGGAAGCACAAAAATTACATGCCCCAGGTTAAACAAAAGGACAGAGAATAATAAAATGTATTTCTTAAGTGCAATTAAAATTAAAACACAGAAATATTATGTAAACAAATATGAATAATTCCAACTGATTGCTCATTAAATTGTTGGAATTAACATAGATTTGTAAGTAAATGCACAGTTTCACAAAATTAAAGTCCATTAATACATGACTTGTGTAGTACTGTGTCTCAAATAAGCACACAATCATCATCATCTTCTTTATGGTGGGCAGGTAGCATATAACATAGAAAGCTCAATAAAGATATAAAAATCCACAATGAGGATACACTGCTATTAAGCAAAAAGGTGACACCTACAAAAATGAAAAGATGTGTATCAAACAAATAAAAAATGAGTGGTTAACAGAAGTCACGCAAACATTGCTGAGAAATAAAATTCCACATTAAAACCCATTTTGCTATTTGTCTTTATTCGTTAGGAAAATAAAATTTTCACCTTAAATATGTACAATGAAAAAAAACATATTTATCATTGTTGTTGAATACATAATTAAAATGAAATAATTGGAAGAAAAAACACTATTTCTTAATGTAAAAACTAATCTCTAAATTAAAAATTATATACCCAACTAGAAATATTTGTTTTTGCTGACAAAACTCTTAAATTTTATGTTAACAATTCCTTTCTTCATTTTATGAAACTCCGCCCACCACCCTCGCCAAAAAGGAGATGGCTGCCTGAGCAAATCAAAACAATGCCG